>SKCR01054860.1:0-29283 GCA_019454045.1 Zanthoxylum bungeanum | reverse complement strand
CTCCAATCACCTCTATTATTGTGTGTTTAATCACAACAACTAGTACAGCTTAGATGCAGTGATCATGCGCTGACATTGGAAAAATCTTGGCTGGGAACCAAAGTTGTTTCTGGGTGGACCAACTTATCAACATGGATTTGAATTTTTGTATGCCAATGAAATAAACCAATCATCGTGTTGTTTTATGATGACAAGTTAGCACCAAATAAACAAGGTTATGTGGTGGCGTAGTCTAGTTGAACTTGCAAAGACTGTCGGAATTTTTCTTTAGTGATTTGCTTAATGCTTATTCCATCTGTTGATGAATTAATGCCTCAGAAGAAATTGGTGCTTGCTGTATTTCATCCTTGAAACATATTCTGTTCTTATTTTAATAATTTCATGATTGATTACAGGTTCACTTTGTGTCTGGCCATCGAAATAAGCTTGTTTATGCTTCTGTAGATGGATTGATATGTATATTTGATAATGGGGGAGATATCAATGATGATGACCATCTAGAATCTGTGAGTATTAAATAATTCACAATAAAATATTCTGTCTGGTTGAGTTTGTGGGCAGTAATAGATATTTTGCATTGTCTTTTGTGGTAATTATATAAGGATTGATTGATCCAAGCAATCCACTGTTTTGTAATAAACTAACTAGCCATTGTTTGGTGCAATAAAAAAAATAGACGAAATTATCACATCTTTGAAGGTTGTACATTTCCATTGATGCATTTTATGAGCTTCTGAAATATATCTGATAGAATCCCTCAGATATTGACAATAATATGAAGTAAAAATTTGAAAATTAAAATGATAATATGTATTGAATCCAACTGATTACAATAACAGTAATGATTTCAAGCAATTCAAGTGGCTTGCTCACTCCTCCCTTTTCTTACTCAAACATAATTTTCTGGATGCCTCCCCACACCTCAAGTGATGGCTATTTGAATAACAGAAAGCAGAAAAGATAAAATACTATCAACTAATAATATGCCAACAACTGGACTAATAACTAAATGACAAATGGCAGTGACAGCCTTCTTCATTCCTCAGCTGGGCTTCTTTTTGTAGACGCTGACTTGTCCCTAGCATAGTGTTCCAGCCCATGATCCACAATTGCCTTTTATGGCCCCTCAGTAGTGACAACAGCTGTCTGGGATTGTTGGTCGCATGCTCTTTTCTGATTCTTATTTTATCAAAGACTCTATCAATACTCCCCCCTAAATGAACAACCTTGTCCTCAAGGTTGAATGTAAGAAGCCAAACTTTAATAACATCAATCTTCCCACATAGAAATCTCAAATCACCCATTCCTCCATAAAGCATTTTGGCCTCAACCAACATTCCATCCTTACAAATCTGATCAATCAAGTTATTAAGCAACCAAATATTAGCACTACATCTATATTCACCCAACTTCACTTTTCCACAAAACTTCACTCCATTCACACAAAACCCCTCTTTAACTTTCACATTAGAATATTTAACACCATCTATTTCAATTTCCAATTTCGAAAATAAATCTCCAATAATTAAACTTTGGAAACACTTACTACAAATCTTCAATAACTCATATTTCTCAATCAAGTTTTTTGGTACGAGAGTTTTACCTATTGGTGCAATTCCAACGATAGAGTGCATTGAAAGTTTTATGGAAGTAATTTTACCCATATCTTTTTCAGTTGGTCCAGGGAATATTTCTGCCCATAGCTCTCCAATCTCATGCTTTAGTGTCAGGATACCCATATTATCCAAAACTATTGCAATCTATGTCCTAGTTTTCTGCGCACAGAAACAACCCAAGCACAACTTTGCCCCAAGGTGTGGCTCTCTAGTTTTCTGTTTTAAAGCTCTATGGAATTCATTACTCAACAAACTAGACACACTGCTAAAAGCTTTAGTAGTTTGAGGCACCAACACCCACTCTTTAGATCTTAAACGCTTAATTTTCAGCACCATAAAATCAGTATAATCCTCACCCAAATTCATAAACACACACAATGTTTCAAGCATAAGGTCAAAGAGGTGATCATGATATACAACATCGTAAGCCAATATAACATCAAATCCAACGACCTCTATATCATCAGCTTCTCCCCTCCTAAACGGAACAATGTGTACAGTCCCTCCTCCAAGGGATAACACCCCAGTTGCATTAGCATCAACATTGACAAGATTATTGGCCACAGTCCTAATGAGAGTTGATAAAACCCATGTAACTAAAATCAAGATCTGAAACAGCCATCCAAGTAAAGCAACCCAAAAGAAGTAAATTGTAGCAAAATCCCTACAACTTACACCACCTACAACTCCATCTTCATCAGAAACCTCTGGAATGACAGTGAAGATGGTATCCATCTTAGCAAGCACTTTTAATAGACCTTGGAAAACAGAAAATGGATGTGCTGACATACCACCAATGACCCCAACGTGTTCATCCTTCAGCCTGTTGCTAGATGTCTGCTCGGCCAGACCACTATGCACGTCCACAATCTCCTTAGTGGTCAAACCCAAAATCCCACCAAGCTGACTTAGCAGAACATATTCCGAATCATCTTTCTTTGTGGTGATTGAGACACCAAAAGGAATGGTCAAACCCAAAATCCCACCAAGCTGACTTAGCAGAACATATTCTGAATCATCTTTCTTTGTGGTGATTGAAGCACCAAAAGTAATCTTTGTGACCTCTCCTGTTAGACAATAAAGCAAGTATGTTTTGTAAAGATCAGTTCGATCTCTCTCAGGAAGGTCATCTTTGAGATTTATCTCTCTCTGTCCAGGCTTCCCCATCTTTTCAGCAAGTTCCTTGCTAGGTGTAATTTTCTTAAGTGACTCGAGGGACTCCCATTCTTCCTTGTTCTCATCAGTTTGTTTTTCTTCCTCTGTAATTGGCTCTTCTTCAGAAGCATCAGAAGATTCTTCCCTGCGATTGTGAGGAACAAAAGACTGAGTTATATGGTCAAGACCATAAAACATATCCTTCATCAGCATTTTAGGGTTTTCAACCCGACCCGGATAAAAAATCCTAACACCACTGATAGACTGCCCAGTATCCAATTTTGGACCCGACCCGATTTCTTTAATTTTTTGACCTAGCTCTTCAACTAACCCATTCGTCTTCTTCTCTTCAAATTCAGCCATGGTTCTCTCTTCTTCAAAAGCAGCCAGTGGTAACCCCAATTGCTGAAATCTTTCTTCTTTCTTATGGTATGCTTATTCTAATTTCGTCTCTTTTTCAGCCACTACAACATCCTTATCCTTTCTGTCCTCATCAAGATTAAGTTTCTTCTCCCATCTTTTCCAAATTTCTTTCCATCTCTCATCTTCTATTTTTCTTCTCTTTTCTTCTGATCTAACTCTTTCAACTTCCAATGCTTGTTTCTTAACATCTTCCAAAGAATCGATCCTATTTAAATCAATTCATGTTACAATTTCTAGTTGAAGTCCATTCAAGAAATATTGGATATAGAAATCTTCAGTAGCCCTAGGCACCAAACTTAATTGATACTCAAATTCTGTTATATAAAAACTCACTGAACTTTCTTGTTTGAGTAACAATAAGCTTGAGTAGACCTTCCTCCACAACTCCATCTACTGCTATCTTTTTTTTTTTAAACTGTAACAAACAGCAACAATACTACTGTAGGCACTGCATTTTTGTATGTAAGTCCCGATGATGAGTCTCGTATGGAGACACTACCTCTTTAGTTGTGAAAGTCGCGGGAAACGGACCTCGGAAGGGAATAGTCAAGAATTGACACATTGTTGGATTTAATTCGCTGGAGTAGCTTCGGGTTCGCTTGTTGGACCTCTATTTTAAAACACACCCTCAACCCAAAACCCCACAAACCATACACCAAGCCCATCTCACCCAAGCCCAATCCAAAATAATTAAAACATTTAAAATACATGTCACAAATTAAATTAAAATCAATTAAATTAAACTTAAATTAAATTAAAATTAAATCACCTTCCTAAATTAAATTTAATCATTTTCCAAATTAAATAAAACATAAATTAAATTAAATTAAAGTAAATTCCTAATTTAATTAAATCACCTACCAATTTAAATAAATCATATCCTTAACTAAAAAGAATAAATCAAATCACTTCCCTTAATTAAAAGATTTCCCTTATCACATTTTAATTAAAGATATCTCCCCATCAATACACAATCTCCATTTCCTTCTCCAACAAGGTAAACCCCCTCCCTTGTCTTTCTGTGCTTCAGTGAATGCGAAGATCCACAAGTCTTGACTTGCTTCTGTTTGATCCTGAAATAGAAAGAACAGTAAGGAGACTAAGGAAAGAAATGAAAATTGAGAAAGAAGCAATGGAAGCTGAAAACATAGAGAACAACCCAAGCTAGGTGGCAATCCGAGATCACTTTAAGTCGGTCTTGATTATAACTACTCTGGGATTGCGCACCCACAAATCAATGGTAACGATTTTGAGCTGAAACCTGCATTGATCAACATGGTGCAAAAGACCAGTTTGGGGGTTCAGCTGTAGAGGATCCCAACGTGCATTTATGGATGTTATTGGAGATGACAGATACAATAAAGATGAATGGAGTAATTAAAGAGACCATCAGACTTAGCTTGTTCCTATTCTTCTTAAGGGACAAAGCGAGAGGTTTGCTGCAATCTATATCAATGGGGAGCATCATGACATGGTAGGATATAACTTTTACATTTCTTGCGAGGTTCTTTCCACTAGCTAAATCAGCCCACTGAGAAAAAAAATAAGCATATTTAAGCAGTTGGAGACTGAAAATCTTTATGAGGCATGTGAGTGCTTTAAAGATCAACTCAGGAGATGTCCACAATATAATTTTGAAGACTGGGTTCAGATTCAGTTATTCTACAATGAATTTAATGGTCCACACAGAACCATGGTCAATGCAGCTGCTGGAGGAATCTTGTTCAAGAAATCTACTGAAGATGTCTATGCTCTACGGGAGGAGATGGCCATTAATAATTTCTAATGGCCAAGTGAACGCATTATTGTGCCTAAGGTGGCTGGTATATATGAGGTGGATCCTATTTTTGCACTTAAAACTCAAGTGTTATCCCTCATGACTCATCTACCAGCATTGACCAATCAACAAGGAAAACATCTATTGAAGCTGCTACTGCTAATAAAATGACCTTATTTGACGGAGGATATGAGCAAGTCCAATATGTGAACAATCGGAACTTCAACAACTATAGAGGCAATCATATGCCTAACTATTGTCATCCGAACTTGTGATATGCTAACACAGAGAATGTCTTACAACCTTATTCTGGCTTCAACAATCAAAGATCAGAGCAGAAACCTTCCCTAGAAGACCTCATGAGCACATTTGTTTCTAAAACTTCAGAGAGGTTTGAGAAGAATGAGTCGAGGCTGAATAATATTAAAATGCACAAGGGAAATATAGAGGCAACAATGAAATCCTTAGAAGTGCAGTTTGCTCAGATAGCATCTTCCATGGCTAATCAATAGAAATATGCATTTTTCTTAGTAATATTAAGGTCAATCCTAAGGAGCAGTGTCATGCCATTGCCCTCAAGAGTGGGAAATAGATTAGAGATAGTCCTAAGGACTTAGGTAGTAAAGAAAAATAAGTGGCACTTCAAGAGGAAACAATGACAGAAAAAGAGAACATTGTAGTAGCTCCTCCATATAAGCCACCATTCATCCCAAAGACATATTTGTCGTACCCTCGACGCTTTCAAAGGAAGAAATTGGATGATGAGTTTGCTAAATTTCTAGATATCTTCAAAAAGATCCATATCATCATCCCCTTTGCAGACACTTTAGAACAAATGCCCAATTATGTGAAGTTTATGAAGGAGGTGATTTCCAAGAAGAGGAAGCTGACAAATTTCTAAACAGTAGCACTCACAGAGGAGTGTAGTGCCATTATACAGAAGAAGCTTCCTCCAAACTAAAAGATTCTGGTAGCTTTACTATTCCATGCACTATTGGGAATCGATATTTTAGTAAGGCTGTAGGCACTGCATTTTTTTCCATATAAGTCCCTATGATGAGTCTCATTTGGAGACACTACCTTTTAAGTCGAGAAAGTCACGGGAAACAGACATTGGAAGGGAATCAGTATTTTCGTTAGATTTCATTCAATTGTTTAGCGTCGGGCTCGCTTATAGACCTCTGTTTTAAAATTCACCTAGCCCAAAACCCCCGCAAACCACTTGGCCTTGACCTAAAACCCCCGCAAGCCCACATACCACCATCCAAAGCCAACCACACGCCCAAGCCAAGCCAACCACACGCCCAAGCCAAGCCCACACACGCCCAAGCCTAGCCCACACACGGCCAAGCCCATAAAACATATTCAAATTAATAAAACACAGATTTAACACATGAGAAATTAAAATAAATCAAATAAAATCTAAATAATCACCTACTAAAATAACAAATACTTACCTAAACAAAACAAATCATATACCAAATTAAATAAAACAATAAACATCAAATAAACATATTCCTAATTTAAACAAATCTTGTCCCCAATTAAATATATTTTTTCCTTGTGTGATATTAATTAAATGGTATCCATTTTATTACACAAATCTCATTCCATTTCAAGCAAGGATTCGCCCTACCCTTTGCCTATAAAAGAAACCCAAAACCAACCCTCACCTCTCCTAGTCCATTCACGCATAACGGAAGAACAAGCACACAAAAGTTTCTCTTATCCTCCTCTCTCTACTACAGCCAAAACTCATCCCCCTAAACACCCTCCATTACAGAAAATCACACCCCTAAAACAGTAAGCCTTCACCGAAAATCACCCTTGAAATAACCCCCCCATTCACCTAAAATCAAAAACCAAAACAGCCCCCATTGCCGCAACAAAACAGTCCACAAACAGCCTCATTCCTATGACAAAAAATGCTCCCATACAACCCCTAACCACCACCGAAACAGCACCCCCACACAGCCCCTAACATCACCGAAATAGCAGCCCTATACAGCCCTTAATATCACCGAAACAGCATCCCCAAAACTGCACTATAACCACCAAAAATCACCATCAAACAGCAGCTCAAAAACCGTGAAAACAGTGATAAAAATAGCAGCCTAAAACCGCAAAAATAGTAGCCTCAAAACCGTAAAAATAGTAGCCTCAAAACCGCAAAACAGTGACCGAAAACAGCAGCAAAACAGCAGTGAAACGAGTGAGTGAAAACAGCAGCCCGAGCAGTGAAACAGTGAGTCGGAGGAGTTATGGAGCATCCACTCTTCCGACGACCGTGTACCGTACTTCCGAGAGACGATCTAAAAGGTTAGACCTCAAGGCACTTTTCGTATTTATTTTCATTCGTCTTTTAATTGTTTTTTTTGCATTAGAGTCGTTTGTGGATGCATGTTGTGGCTTTGAATGGATGGAAAAATGTGTCGTCTCTTGTGGTATATAGGATGGAAACCCAGACGTAAATTCCGTAGCCGAATCCGAATGGACGGTAGTGCGGTCTGTACTTGGGAGACAACTTCACGTACCACTTGAGCAAACAACACATATTTCACTTTATTATATCTTGTTTGTTTATTATCCAAATTTTATACTCCGCCATTTAATTTCCGTATGTTATTTGCTTGTATAATGACGATATAGTGCGCATGGGCTTAGTATGTTGGTCTAAAGGTCCTCTATTTGAGAGAAGAAAAGTCTAAAAGACTACCTTTACGACAGTACTTTGCCGCGTCGGACGAAGTATGTTCGATTGAATGCGAGATACGTTTAATCGGGCATGTGAAGTCCCATATCCTTGTCTTATTTATTTTATATGCATTGTGATGTGATGCGCATGGGCTTATTACAATGGTCTAAAGGTCCTCCATTTTGAGGGATAAAAAGCCTAAGGGCTACCTTTACCACGATATTTCGCCGCGCCTTTTATATTTCGTTTTTTTACTTTACGTACATTAGTTATTTATGTAATTGATGATATAGTGCGCATGGGCTTAGTATGTTGGTCTAAAGGTTCTCTATTTGAGGGAGGAAAAGTCCAAAAGGCTACCTTTATGACAGTACTTCGCCGCGCCTTTTATATTCCGTCTTTTGCTTTACGTACATTAGTTATTTATGTAATTTATGATATAGTGCGCATAGGCTTAGTATGTTGGTCTAAAGGTTCTCTATTTGAGGGAGGAAAAGTCCAAAAGGCTACCCTTATGACAGTACTTCACCGCGCATTTTATATTCCATCTTTTACTTTACGTACATTAGTTATTTATGTAATTGATGATATAGTGCGCATAGGCTTAGTATGTTGGTCTAAAGGTTGTCTAATTGAGGGAGGAAAAGTCCAAAAGGCTACCTTTATGACATTACTTCCCCGCGCCTTTTATTATTCCGTTGTTTGCTTTCTGTATGTCATCTCCTTGCATAATCATGCATCATATTGCAATGCGCATGGGCAATTCAAGTTGGATTAAAGGTCCTCCATTTTGAGGGATAGAAAGCCGAAGGGCTACCTTTGCCACGATGTTTTGCCGCGCCGGACAAAGTATGTTCAATTGAATGTGAAATACTTTTAATCGGACACTCGAAGTCCTATATAGATGTGGGCATATGTCGCATCTCTTTTCTTTCACTTTCATTGTCTATCTTTTGCATCGCATCATCGCACATTTATTTTAATGTACAACTGCCTCATTAGTTATCCCTTTGCATTACGTACCTAATTGCTTTTCCTTATTACGCATGATTGTGAAATTGCCATCTATTTTTGTTCCCACATGTATAAGAACAATGTGCTTATGAAATTGTATGCTTGCCATTATTCTGATTCACTTTTATGCGTGTTTGTACAATTACCATTTCCTTGCGTTTCCGTATCCATGAATAGGGTGTGCTTATGAAGTTGTATGCTTGCCGTATTTCAATTAACCTTTATGCATGCAAATTTGGACATAGGTTATATGCAAATAGGTTGTATGCAAATTCGGACATAGGTTATATGCAAACTTAGATATGAGCCTTGTACTTATGCATGTGAACTTAGAAATAGAATACCCTTGGGAATGTATGTTGATAGATTCGATTAAATTATTGCACAAATCACATCATTACAAGTGGCATAAGTAAGAGACCATTCCGAACCCAATGGTTTGAGGTCTTCCCTTGCGAGGGGTTGAGTGCAGCCTTAAATCATTTCCCGGTTCACACCGGGTGGCGACTCCATGTTATTTCTCTGATTTAGTCCCCCGCGGGCTACTCCGTACTCCCAAACGGGCCGCGAGCCCGGAACAGCGTCGTCCACTTCTGTGTCCTACAAAGGCGCTATGCAATTTGGGTGCTAGTACCAATCTCATGCCCTTATACATCTAAAAACAGTTGGGCATAGGTGAGGCAAATCCAACCACAGTCACATTACAGCTAGTAGATAAATCTCTCACCTACCCACGAAGAATAGTAGAAGATGTGTTGGTTAAGGTGGATAAGTTCTATTTTCCTGCTGACTTTCTTGTTCTTGATATGGAGGAGGATCATGACGTCCTAATCATCATTGGGAGACCTTTCTTGGAAACATGCAGAGCGATCATTGATGTGCAGAAAAGTGAACTGAAAATGAGAGTCCAAGTTGAATAAGTCACCTTTAGAGTTTTCAGAGCCATTCCAAGTCCTCAAGGTGATGAAGAATGTCACATGTTAGACATTGTAGAAAAAAGGAGTTGCAATGGACAATGACAATGTGTTAGGTGTGTGTCTCTATTTACTTAAGCCAACCTACAGGGTGAACCCGCAGTTAAGTCAAACAAAGAAGATTCTCCGCAGACAGAACTGCAACTGATCCCAAAGCGTCATAAAAAGAGGAAAAGAAGAGTCAGTGCTCACCTAAAGATGATCCCTGGGAAGCTGAAAAAGTGGTCTATGCAGTCCAAAATTTCGAACATCAGTGGAACTTGGAGGACCATCAATGGATAAATTACCACATCCTACCAAGCTGTCGTTTTCATGTCATAACAACCGGTGGATACCAAAGAAGAAAACAAATTAGACTACCTGATCCGCTACATTGAAGCCACCATGACCATTTGGGTGGTTGCGTCTGGCTGATGATGTTAAACTTAGCGCTAGTGGGGAGGCAACCCTTGTATTTGTTTATTTTTATTTTATTTTCTTTACTTTAGTTTTTATTTTATTGTGTGCTATTTGATATTTATTAGCTTGCATGTGTATTTATGCAGGTATTAGAGCAACACACAAAGTTCACGCAACCAAATTCTGACCAGAATGAGCCTGATCAACTTCATGCAGGTAATGTTGTTCCTCACTCTTGTTTCTTTATGTTTATCTTACATTTATGACATTGCAAGTTTTAAGTTTGGGGTGTGTGCATATAATGATAATACCTGTTATTTTTAAAATATATATTATTTAGTTTTTTTGGTCCTACGTAGAAAAACATAAGTCCAAATGATGAATTTTGTTTGCTTTCGATGAAGTCTTAGAAATGATAAGTTCCCAATTGATTTTTATGTGATGTATTGTGTAGGTGATCTAGGTTAGACTCGTAAGCACTTAACAATAATTTTTAGTAGTAAGAACCGATGTAGTTGGCAAAGTGACTAGTTGAAAAAATTGTTTGCAGATGAATGACCGTTTGCTTAGATATCTATCTCAATATGCTAGTGTTATGATGTATGGTATAGTTAAAAAATAAAATAAAATAAAGAAAAAATTTTGAAAGAAAAAAATTTTGAAAGAGAAAAAAAAAAGAAGAAAAAGTTAAACCACATATAACCGATAAGCGTGAAGCTACCAATGGGCGAGTGTTAGGACCACTAAGAGGAGAAATACTATCTTAAAGGATAGGTGTGTTGAAAAAAATTAAAAAAAAAAAAGAAAAATGAAGAAAAACTTGTACCATACTGAGCACAAAATAGGCAAATACATAGTACTTTTGAGATAGCAAGGTTGGTTTGACCCTTCGGATCTCAGTTTTTGAGACGAAATCATTGAGTTGGCATATTTAGGAGTTGAGCTGTGACAAAACCTTTACACATAAACACAGTGAGACTGGCTTAGATGATTTATTCAATAACATGGATTTTAGTTGCATTGAGTACTTTGAATGTTTTTTGATTTCATTGGTAGACATTATTTGAGGACAATATTATGTGTAACTATTGAGACTATAATATTTTCTTTTATTATCTTTGAAAGATTGCATGTCTGTGAATGACGTTTGTGGGTGTGGACGCTGTAAGCCCTCACGAGACTTTTACTCGTCCACTAGGGTCGCCTAAGGGTTTAAAGGCTTGTTGCATATGCTAAATGCAAACGTGATCCCTATGAAAGTGGCTTAGTTAATTTTGTTTGCTTAGTTTTTATTTAGTCTTTTGCTCGGGACTAGCAAAATCTTAAGTTTGGGGGTGTTTGATAAGTGCGATTTATACCCACTTATTCTCGCACTCTTAACTTACTATTTTTTTTAGATTTCGTATCATTTAATTTATTTTGTAGTTTCTTTTATTTATTATCGATAGGAAGCTGTAGACATTATATTTTTGCATAAAGCCCAATGATGAGCCTCGTATGGGGGCACTACCCGATAAGTCGCAAAAGTCGTGGGAAACGGTCGTCGGAAGGGAAAATTCAAAATAATAATAATAATAATTAATAACTTTGTCAAATTTAAACTCGCTAGTTAGCCGCGGGTTCGCTTAGTCGATTCCTGTTTTAAACATTAATCTTGGCCCAAAACCGTCGCACCCATCCAAAGCCTATACGCACCCATCCAAAACCCACATGCATAACCCTAACCCTAATGCACCACTATAAAACATGACCTAAACCAAACCCTAAGGCTACACTCTTCACGCCTCCTTCTCCCCCACCAATTCATTAACAAAAAGAAAACCATAAAAAAAAAACATAGTCTCTCTCTCTCTGCTCTCTAACCTCCCTCGACTCTCATTTCCCCTTGGATTCACGGCAACAAAAAAACCCTAATACACACTCGCCTCTCTCTCCTAGACACTGGCCTCTCTCTCATTGACACACCATGTACCCTTCTTGGACACAGCCACTGACGCCCCTCTCCTATCTGGCTCGACGAAAAAAACAACAATCAGCCCCTTCACTAGAGAGCAACGACAGCAGCGACCAACCCCATTCACAGCCCTAACCAACGAACACACACTGCCACGCCACCTTGAAACACTGCCACACCATCTTCAAACCTAGACACTGCCTATCTCCCATTCTCTTCACACTGAATCACGATCGAAGCCACTCACGGCTCCTTCACTGCTCACAAAACACACACAAAAGGCAACACAAGCTCCACACAAAGACACATACGACCACTCACTCAACCTCACATAGCAGCAACCATCATCACCACACGTCCAACTCACGGCTTCAACAAAAACCAAACCCTAAAGAGCTACACACGGCCAACTTACAGAGCTTGTTCACGCCAACAAGCACCTAAGACCATAGCTTCTCTCATCATCCTCTTCTCTCACTGACCGAATCAAGAAACCCTAAAAGCCATTCACTGAAGCCACCAAGAAACACCCAACACAGGTCCCCTCATTCACGTAACACATAGCAGCTGCACTCGGCAAACAAAAAATAAACAAGACACGAGAAACACAAAACAATAAACCCTCACACAACAGCACCCACCACCTGACCGAGAAAAACAACAAAAAATACCGACCAAATAAACACAAACCTAGTCAACAAATAGCCCTCACCGACCAAATAAACAAAACCACAAATAACACCCTAACCGACCAAATAAACAAAACCAAAAACAATGCCCTCATCGACCGAATCAACAAAACCAAGCCACAAAGCCACTCAACATAAAAAACAAAGGAAAAACATGAGGCCACTTGGAACGTGAAGCCAAACAAACAGAAAACAACAAACAAAAGGAAGCGTGACCAGTTCACAAACCAGCCCCTTGACCGATCCCAAAATAGTGAACAAATCACTCAAAAACAGTCCCCGAACACCCCCTGAAAATCAGCCCTCGAACACCCAAAAAACAGTGAACAAAACAGCGGAACATCGAGTGAAAACAGAGAAAATAGCGAGTGGAAATAGCGAACCAGAAAAATAGCGGAAACGTTAACCCTTCCAGCGACGTCCCAACGCGCTCCCGGTAAGCGACTTAAAAGGTAAGACCTGAGGGCAACCTTTATTATATTTTATTTTATCGTCCTGGAAACGGCATGCTTGGTTGGACGTGAAATACGTCCAACCGGGTATGCGAAATCCTACATTGAAAACGGCCAAATTATTTGGTCACATATTTATTATTCCGCATTTATTTCATATTATTAATCTTTTATTATCTCGCATTTAATTTACATTTATTGTTGTTTTATTGTTCCGCATTTGTTTTGTGTTATTTATCTTCCTTATTATTTCACATATTTGTTTCCTCAGTTATTTATTGTTATATGTATTATCATATTTCATGTATGTCTACATTGGGTTAACGATTGCGTATTATCCCTTGCGGTATATCGGATGGAAACCCAGACATAAATTCCGTAGCCGAATCTGAATGGACGGTAGTGCGGTCTGTACTTGGGATACAACTCCACATACCGCTTGAGAAACATTCACGCACGTGTTTATGTCATCTTAGATACCACTTTGGTAATCCCGTTCGAACGTGTTTCCGAATGCTACACGAACGTACACATTCTGCCTCACTCCGTTCGAACGTGTTTACGAACGTTACTCGAACGTGTGCATTCTGTTTTACCATGCATCATATCCCAACCCATTCGAACGTGTTTCCGAACGCTACACGAACGCGCATACAATGAACATACCTCTTTTCATCATATTTTATACATGTTTGCCTCTTTGATCATTTCTTTTCCATTTGTACTTAAGTATCTCTCTTTATTATTAATTCTTTTTATTGGTATTATTTATTTACATTCACGCGCTTCTTTGTTTAATTTGTTTATGGAATTATGTATTTGCCTTCATTTTTATTTACGTTTATGGGTGTGCAAACTTGTGCGTTGATTAAATTATCTTGCATGTGTTGCATAAGACTTAGTTATATTATTGCATAAATCCTTTCATTACAATTGGCATAAGTAAGGGACCATTCCGAACCCAACGGTTTGAGGTCTTCCCTTGCGAGGGGTGAGTGCGGCCTTAAATCATTTCCGAGTTCACACTGGGTGGCGACTCCATTTATTCTCCGGTTTAGTCCCCCATGAGCTACTCCGTACTCCCGACGGGCCGCGAGCCCGGATATTGTCGCCGTGTCTACAGTCTGGCGAATCCACTGGGATAGAGAATCGGCCCCGAAATAATGTCTTGTAATGTTTGTGATTTTTGCTTTAGTTAACCTTGTCTCATATATTTTGCATACCCTTTCTTACCTTGGTGGCATCATGTATTGTGAAGTCATTTTCGCTCGAAGCGGCGGATCGTTATATGGTATCATCAATCGTTGGCACATACCTTAGGGTATAAAAAAGATGCGCTCACTTGGTCGCTCGAACCCTTAGTATGGAGACCTAGTTGTGGGCAACCCTTCGCCGGCGGGAGCCTTTGTCTATACTCCTATAAACCCGCATGTGAACCCTAGTTATATGACCTATAGAAGCCACCCTTTTATACTTGTGTTTGGGACCATCATCATTTGGATCCAGTTGGACTTCTCGTCATAAGATACGAACTTGTTGGGCCATTTAAACTGGGATGAGTTTATGTCTTATGACGATTGGGCCAAAAGCTTCCAAATGCCGATGGGCCACTTTGTGTTTGGGCCCCATATCATTTGAAGTTGTTTAGCCACGTTATCATAAAAGTGTAAACCTGTTGGGCCTTTTTCAACTGGGACAAGTTTGCACCTCGCAATAAGATGATTGAATGCTTTGAAATGATAATGGGACAACTTGTATGAAAACCTTGATAGACTTAGAAAATCTAATCATAATATAAATATGCTAGAAGCACGAGTCCGATACCCGCACTGGCTTTCATCCAGAAAGGATACGCCTTGTTACGGCATATTTGTATATTGTTGGATGCTTCCAAGATCATCCCCACGATCGTGATTACCGAAGGCCCAATTCGTCGATCCTAGACAATGGCACGATCCCTATAATAGGCTTAGTCCATGTTGTAAATGGGTTGTCTTTGTCTTTTATCGATGGAAAGGGACTGAGGTAGCCAAGGTTCACCTCTGTAGCGTAGGAGAGAACGATTTTGTGTACCCCACATTGGTGCATGGAATAAGCCATACCTAGGACAAAAATGGACTTACCACGAGTGTGGGAGAGATAAGGTCGGAAGGAAATATGTTGTTTTGATAACCACTTGCATCTCATGCATCTCATGCATACATGCATCATGCTAACCCTTTGTCTTAAAAGCCATCATAGATATTCGTTGGGTTAGAAAAGAAAGACTTGTCAAACAGAGTTTAGCAAACATGGATGTCAGGGAAGAGGAAGCCGAAAAAAAAATTATTTTACGGCAAGAATAGAAAGACCATTGTGGGGGCCTTCAGCAAAAAAAAAGAAAGAAAATTTTTTTTGTTCGTTTTTAGTCCTTAATAGTTTGACATAAGTCCGATGATGAAATTGTTTGCTTTAGGGTGAAATCTTAGAAATGATAAACTTTTGATGTAGTTTTATCTGATGCTTTGAGTAGTTGATCTATGTTAGACTCGTAAGCACTTAATTATAGGTTTTTTAGTAGTGAAAACCTGAGTAGTCGACAATATTACTAGTTGAAAAAATTGTAGGTCGGTGAATGGCCGCTTGCTTAGATGTCTATCTTGACTTGCTTGTGTTATGATATGTGGTATGGTTGAAAATAAAATAAAAGTCTCTAAGAAAAAAAAAATGTAACCACCTATAACCGATAAACGTGAAGCTACCCATGGGCGAGTATTAGGACCACCATGAAGAGAAATGCTACCTTAAAGGGTATGTATGTTGAAAAATAAAAAAGAAGAAAAAAAAGAAATAGAGACAAAAGAAAAGGAAAACCATACCATATTGAGCACAGAAAAGCAATTGCAGAGCATAATTGAGATATCTAGGTTTGTTTGACCCATCGATCTCAATTTTTGAAATGAAATCATTGAGTTGGCTTACCTAGGGAACAAGCTGTAAAAGAACCTTTACACACACACACTTTAAATCTGGCTTAGACCATTTATTCAAAAACTCGGATTTGAGTTGCATTGAGTGCTTTGAAGGTTCTCTGGTCTCATTACTAGGCATTCTTTGAGGACAATAATGTGTGTAATTATTTCATAGCCTATAATATAGTATGTTGATACGGAATGACACATCACGTAGTCCACATTGGCCTAGTGCAAACAACGGAGAGCAGAAAGCTAAACCAAGTCTGGGGGCGACCAGTCTACCACCTTGTGAATCAGGGACATAACGAGATCTTGAGTCATGGGACCAAAGAAAACTGAGCAATCACCAGAATAGAATTGACAGAAGGAAATTGTAAGCAAACCCAAGGGGCAACCGAAGACATTTGTAGGCAAAGGGCACCAAAGAGCACAAGGAAGGACTAACCCATCGGAATAGAAAATACATCCATGCATCCATGCATACACGTCACATACACACAATTTTTGCTTTGTGTTCGCAAGTTTTTGAAGAAAAAAGGAAAAAGCAGTAACGACGAGCAACTCAATTCGGGAACAAAACCCTCAACTCAATTCGGGAACAAGACCCTCAGTTCAATTCGGGAACAAGACCATCAACTCAATTCGGGAACAAGACCCTCAACTCAATTCGGGAAAAGACCCTTAACTTAATTCGGGAACAAGACCCTCAACTCAATTCGGGAATAAGACCCTCAACTCTATTCGGGAACAAGACCCTCAACTCAATTCAGAAACAAGACCCTCAACTCAATTCAGGAACAAGAGCCTCAACTCAATTCGGGAATCAGACCCTCAACTCAATTCGGGAACAAGACCCTCTACTCAATTCGGGAGCAAGACCCTCAACTCAATTCGGGAACAAGACCATCAACTCAATTTGGGCAAAAAACCCACTCGGTGGTTTGAGAACAAGACCCAGGGGTCAAAACGCCTCGCCATCAACCCAACTCAGTAACGGTTCGGGAATGAACCATCCATCAAGTAATGGTTCGAAAATGGACCATCTCCCATCAGTGTTGGTTCAGAAATGAACCATCTCACATCAGTAACGGTTCAGAAATGAATCACTATCTCACAACAGTAACGGTTCGGAAATGAACCATCATCTCACATCAGTAACGGTTAGAAAATAATCCATCATCTTACATCAACTCAGTTTGAAGCATCTCGCAAAACAGCAGGTAAGTACGACAGCCGACAAACCAGGTAAGTAAAAAAACACATGCATAACTTTGATAGGGTTGTCACTGTCACACACTACACAAGCCTCATCAAAGTGGGGGCGACTGTAGACACTGATAAGTCAGGGAAGTCGCGGGAAACGAATGCCGGAAGGGAAATTTCTAAAATTAATACCTCGTCAGATTTAAACTCACTAGTTTAGCCTCATGTTCGCTTAGTCGATTTCTGTTTTAAATATTAGCCATGGCCCAAAACCCCTACAACCCATGAAACCCCATGCACACCAAGCCCATACAAACACAATAACAAGAAACCCTAGTGAGTACATCCAAAACCCTAGCATGCACCACTATAAAAAATAACACGAAACCAAACCCCCCTCTTCTTCCCAACATTCACTCGGCAATAACACAAACTGACCAAACAAAAAACCCTAAGTCTCAGCTACTCTCTTTCCTATCGGTTACCTCTTCTTCCTCACACACGACACACATCTCCCCTCTCTCAACCTAAATACACAAACTGACCAAACACAAAACCCTAACTCTTCGCCCTTCTCTTCTCTATTCTCTCTTCGTTCATCTCCTCTCTCTCTTTCAACAACTCTCGGTGAAATCAAAACAAAAACAAACTAACCCTAACCCTAACAATCTCTCACCTCTCAACTGTCTCTCTCTCGCCTCTCTCTTCCATCTTCTCTCCTCTCTCTTCATGACTCACTCATGGCAAGACATTCAAAACACATGCACACAGACACTCACAGGACACAGTACACACTCAAACCACATTGACACACACTCACACAAGCAGCCTCCACCATAGCAATAACAAAATGCCATGCAACCCTACACTCACACACTCGGCACCATTTATCTCACGGGCAACACACACATCGACAACAAAACAGCAAACCTAATGTAATTTCTTTCTTCTCTATTCACAGTGACACACACAAACCACTAACACACACATAGACCACTAAGACACACACACACGACTCTTCACTCATTAAACACACACACACTGCTCAACATGTAACATCCCGCCTAGGCCAGGATGCTACCGGCAGGAGATAGGAGAGCCCATCTCCATAAGCCTCTGAATCTGACGAAATTTCGACATGATGTATTCAGAACGTCATGTAACCTGACTTATAGCCAGCATCCATATACAATATAATCATCAACTCTCAGCCTCAGGCCGGTACTCAATGCACAAAATGTAATTACTTGGCCTCCGGCCAGAACTAAAAAATAAAACTAAACTAATACATTTGCATTAGTAAATACAAATACAAAACAAGGAGTCGTGATGACCCAAACTTGACCCAGGACTCAAGACTTTCTTGACTGCAATTGGGTCGATCCACTGTCTTCACCAAACTTCTGCTGATTCTATATGACTGCTACTAACCTGCAAAACTGACAAACTGTTGTGGTGTGAGTCATAATGACTCAGTAAGCAATCATGCAAAAGATTATAAAGTTTTAATTAAATAACTGATTCTTATTCATTTCACAAACCTGACACTTTATTACTGTACCTTTAATTGATCACCACCTGACAACTTCTGTTTGCTATTTACACTATCAAACACCTATAACACATAACTATGTATGTATTCCTATATCATCAACATAAGAAGTCTCTTCATACTACTGATGCACTACACTGAATTCTGTATACTCTCTTTACTCGTTACTAATCTGGTTCAGGTATTTATTATAATTTTCTCTCTTTCACTATCTTGAAATATCATCAAATCGGATACTTAAAAGTCTTATTCTGCTAACTATCTAATCCTCTATCACTATCCATGATTACATACATATGTTACCATTTCATCATGACTAACATCCTTATAATATGTTCTTTCTAAGTAAGCAAGCAACTGACACAATCATCCTTGATATATATATATATATATATATATATATATATATATATATATATATATATATATATATATCATAACCCACAAATACAACATACTACCATGCATTAATAGCATCTATATGCATCTCAAATGTTAACCAGAATGTACAATTTATATGCATTACTTGTAAACTTTACTACACTTACATACTGTGCTTTCAGAAAATACTTCTAAAAATCTTTTCTGAATACTCTGAGCTAGTCAAGATTTGACAATTATAATAGCTTTCTTTCTTTTTCTAACTTGAAATATCATCAAACATTTACTTGAAATCATAAATCTCATAAAACTCATTCTGCTCAAGAATATCTGTAAGAAAATAAAGCTGTTCATTCATCTATATGCACACTCTCGTGACAATACGGCAAAACTGGCAACATGGGGCTTCCCCACGGCAATAACTGGCAACATGAGACCATGTCTCATGGCAATAACTGGCAACATGAGACCTTGTCCCACGGCAATAACTGGCAACATGAGACCTTGTCCCATGGCAATAACTGGCAACATGAGACCTTGTCCCACGGCAATAACTGGCACGTATAAGTACACGAGGTGCATCCCAGCATAAAAAATCATTTCTAAAACACATGCTCATATATCTCAAATCATCTCACATTCTATATGTTTATACTATTCTCAGTATACTTACACACATTCAAACCATCATAACTTAGCTTACCTCTATAACTTATCTTACTGATAGCTCACAAACAATATAATGTATAATTTACATTCATACACACAATCGATCATTATAAACGAATATATGACTTAAAATATAAAAGTTTACTTATTCATTCATTTCCATATCTCTCTAATCATTTATAATCATACTAGAACATCTATCCCAGCAATAGGCTTATTTAAGCATTTTCTAAAATTATTCGTTATTCTTAATCAAATACATACAAACAATTTATATATATATATACTTACTTATTTCTCCATGTAACCTACATACTCTTGTTTATACGTGTATATATACTCTTATTCTTGTTCTTGTATCATTCTACATACACTGAACGTATACAGTTACTTCTCACAATTGTCATTTTCTAAACTTTAGTCTCATTTCCTAGGGTGTAGTTTTCTACAACCCCTAAACCCAAGTCTCGTTTAATTAATCATAAACATGACATTATTCATATGCTCTTATCTAAATATACATACTGGTTTATACCTACCAATGTACCTCTATACTTCTATATGCTCATACTTATCTTTTGCTCATACCTCTGCTGATAATTGCTTGTCTTATCTATATATGTATATAAACACACCTGCTTCTTTATTCTACGTTCATATTTATATATAAACAGATTTCATGCTTATAACTATATACAACTTATTATATTACTAATTTCGAACATTGTTAAATCTATCGAGTACTCACAGCATGAGTTACTTACCTGGCTTCGCGGACACTTCGAACCTGGACCGATCTGTCAAAACAAATCATAAAACATAATCAGAACCGCTATTTACGGAACTTTGGATAATTCTAAAATAAACTTCGGATCCTTCTCGTAATACACGAATCCTCTATGATTCTACTGATCAACTTCATTACTGTACTATGTGCTCATATACTGTTCTAAACTAGCTAGATGGCTCAGATTCTCATTTTACGCGTTTGCGGTAAAACTTGCGGAAAAGTTTCCGCAAACGCTACGGAAGGGTCTCGAACCCTCCGAACCTATCCAGAATGACTTAATTACCCTCGCAATATCATATTTACATCTTAACCATGATCACGGTCATCTACGCTCATTCGTGCGAGAAACTCCGTTTTACCGGAAATTCGCTAATCCTACCGTATCGATCAATTGTACTCCGTTTCTCCCCGGATTCTACCACATTAATCGTTTTAACATATTAAAACATATTCAATTTATTTCATGCTAATACGCTACACTACGCAACTACTGGAAACATCGGAATATAAATCAATACACTTAAAAATAACAATTTCTAATCGGAGTCGTACCGAAATTCAGAGGACATATTCGGACTCCCTACAGCCATACGAACGCGCTGGTGCAATCGGAATTTCGATCGGAGCTACTGTTCCTAATGGGTTTACTGTTCACCGCCGCTTCTCTCCTCGTTTCGCGTGAAACCGGCCGCCGTTTGGTAAAATCAACACCGCATACTTGTAGTACTCGTCGAGGGCTTCGATTTGGTAGGTGGCTCGGGCCGTGGTTCGAACCGACGAGCCGGGATCGAGAACTTCATTGCCGCGATTTATTTCCCTCTCCTACGTCGATTCCAGCCGCCCAATGAAGAATCGCCGGCCACCACGTGGCCGGCCTGGTGGAGACGAGGCCGGCGGTGCCGGCGCACGCCGCCGGGGGTGGCCGGCTGGCCGTCCGCCGGCCCACTTCTCTTTTCTCTCTCCTCCATCTTTTTCTTCTCTGTTTTCGTTTTTGGCTCCCTTATTCTTTTTTTTTTTTTGTAAATGCTGCTGATAATAATATTAATAATAATAATAACAAAACAAATATCTAAAATCCATAAATTACTATCTTGTCCCCACTATTAAGGGTATTTCAGAAATCAGCCTATTCGAAACTCTTCTGATGCGATTCTCGAAATGTGTTTAACACGAAAGTTGTTCGTTTCAGAAAAACGAGTCCGATGGTTCAAGAATCAACTCGATCGGAGTTCGTTTATTAATTTCGTGACCAAAACTGTAAACTTTACGGATATAGTAAAAATCGCGTAACTGATTCTTGGTCCCACGCGTTTTCCAACGCGATGAATATTCATTTCATATTATTCTGATCCATATTCCATCACTTAAACACTTATCCTTCATTATCATTCTATTCCAAGACTATACCATCAGTCTGGGAATCTCATAGAACACTCCCGAAAATCTGGGATGTTACACAACAACTCAACACTCACACAGACCACTCACTCAACACACACTCACACACTAACACACATAGACCACTCACTCAACACACACCCTCATTGACCGACACATACAACAAATCAAAAAACACACCGACAAATGCACACATACCACTCACACAACACATACCCTCACTGACCGACACATAAAATAAATCAAAAACACACACACAACCTACACGCACACAAACCATACACTGAGCCACTGACCGACACAAAAAACACCAATAAACTGCCCACAAACCATAAAAAAAAAAAGCAGATGTAAATCCTGACAAAACCACAACAAAACCGAGACATAAAATAGTGGCCAAATAACCCAAAAGTAACGGTTCGGGAATAGACCACCTCTCAAGTAACATTTTGGGGAATGAACCATCCACCTCTCAAGTAACGGTTCGGGAATGAACCATCTCAAAGTAACGGTTTGGGATTGGACCACCTACCATAAAGTAACGGTTCAGGAATGGACCACCTCCCATAAAGTAATGGTTCGGGAATAGACCACCTCTCACAAAGTAACGGTTCGAGAATGAACCAGGGGTTAAAACACCTCACCACCAGATCAACTCAGTTCGAAGCAACTCAAAACAGCAGGTAAGTTCAGTGACAGCTGGCGAGCCAAGTAAGTAAAAATGCATGCATGACTTTGATAGAATTGTCAAAGTCGCACACTGCAAAAGTCCCATCAAAGTAGGGGCGACTGTAGACACTGCATTTTTGCATAAAGCCCAATGATGAGCCTCGTACGGAGGAACTACCTGATAAGTCACGGAAGTCGCGGGAGACGAATACCGGAACAGAAAATTCTAAAATAAATACCTCGTCAAATTTAAACTCACTGGTTAGCCTTGGGTTCACTTAGTCGATTTCTGTTTTAAATATTAGCCTTGGCCCAAAACCCCCGCAACCTATAAAAGCCCACATACCCATACATACCCATCCAAAACCCACGCAACCCTTTTAGGCCTACACGCCCAAGCCCAATCCAAAACAATTTAATTACATGTAACATATGCCAAATCCATCCAAATCACCTTCCAAATTAGCCAAGATTGGATCCTCTAAATTTGGAAAGGAAATCAAGGCATATTTGTGGAGGTGGGCGGCCACACACAAAAACCCTAACCTAACATGCAAAATAAAGAAACCCTAGCACACCATTATAAAAACATAACACCTCCAAACCCTAAAGCCTCTCCCGGGACGTGACTCTCTATTCTCTCTCATATTACATACACACAAACCCTAGAGCTATGGATGGCAATTAGAAGCAAATAAAAGAAAATACTCTCATCTCTCTCCTTCCCAACACAAGACGTCAATAACCAAAAAAATAAAAACCCTAAATACGCTCATCTTCTCTCCTCTTTCGATCTCACTCACTCAGTAAAAAAAGAAAACAAAAACCCTAGCTCACGTCCTCTCTTTCCCCACTCTCTACTTTTCTTACTCTCACGGCCAAACCATAGAAAACAAACCCTAAGCCCCCCATCTCTCTCTCTTCCATCTCCCATTCTTCTCACCTTACATGGCCTCCCTCTATTCTCTCTATAAAAACTAACCAAACAAAAAAAAACCTAACTCTCAGCCACCCTCTCTACTGTTCTCAAAGCAACAGACTCCCCATCTCTTGCTCTCAACCTCTCGGCAATAACACAATAAACATAAACCCTAATCTATCTTATTCAGCAACACTCTCACTGACCAATAAACAAACCAACCCTTCTCACAAACCCACGAAGGACATACACCCACCAAACAAATAATCAACTAGCAGCCATTCTCTCTTCTCGGAAAAACAAACACACAGCCAGACCGATTCAAGAAGCCGAGAAAACCATTCACACAAAACAAACATAAGCCACGCACACACACCTTACACACACTCAGCAAGCCACGTTAACAATGCACACACTCACTGACTAAACACATTCAACACACACACACTTGGCTCTCTCTCTCTCACTCAACACATACACCACGTTGACACCTTGCACGCCACTATCAAATAGACACACACGTCACATCACTCACTGCCAAGACACACACACACAGACTCATACACACTGCCAAAACAAACTGCCCCTTAACCGACACCACAAACATCACCCACATCAGCCCTTCCCCGAAACCATGAAACCAATCACCAAAACTCCAAAATAAATAGTCTAGAAACAGCCCCATCTGACTACCGAAACACCCCTGAAAATAGTCCAAAAATTAGCCCTTGAACCATCCAAAAAATAACCCAAAGCAGCGAAGAAAATAGAGAAAACAGCGAGTGGAAACAGCGAACCAGCAAACCAAAAAAAAGTTGCGGAGCATTAACCCTTCCGGCGACGTCTCAACGCCCTTCCGAAAAGTGACTTAGAAGGTAAGACCTGAGGGCTGTCTCTTTAATATTCATTTTGTTATCCCGGACATGGAATGCTTGGTTGGACGTGGAATGCATCCAATCAGGCATGCGAGATCCCACACTAACGGCCAAGTCCATTGGTCATATTTGATTTCTTTAATAATTTTGTTATTTATTTTTTTTATGTTCAATTACTGTATGTGTTTCTTATTCCGCTATTTACCTTCCGTTTGTTATTCTATTATTTATTTATTTATCACTGATTGTTAGTGCGCATGGCTATTTATATTGGATTGAAGGTCCCCCCATTTGCGGGAAATGCCTAAGGGCAGCCTTTACCATGATATTTCACTGCGCCAGACGAGGTATGCTTGGTTAGATGTGAATTACGTCCAACCGGGCATACGAGGTCCCATATAGATGTCGGCCAAGTCTCTTGGTCGCATCTCTTTTCTTTTATTCCGTTATTCATTTCTTATTGTTCCTTTATTTATTTATTCATTGTTATTTGTTAGTGCGCATGGGCTACTTACATCGGATTAAAGGTCACCCTATTTGCGGGAAATGCCTGAAGGCAGTCTTTACCATGATATTTTGCTGCGCCGGACGAGGTATGCTGGGTTGGATGTGAAATGCATCCAATCGGGCATACGAAGTCCCATATAGATGTCGGCCAAGTCTCTTGGTCGCATCTCATTTCTTTTATTCTGTTATTCACTTTTCTTTGTTGTTCCGTTATTTATTTATTTAGCGTTATTTTCTTTATTATGCTATTTAATTTTTCTTTTGATGTTTGTCATTTATTTATGTATCATATTCGCCATTGCACATTCCTTTTATGTATGTGTTTAATTATTCGCCTGTTATTCCCCTTTTTTATTTATCGTTTCGCGTTTATATAATTGTTTATCTTTATTTTCTACCCATCACTTCACGTTTATCTCCATGCTTGCATTGTGTTAATGCTTGAGTGTTGCCTCTTGTGGTATATCGGATGAAAACCCAGACATAAATTCCGTAGCTGAATCCGAATGGACGATAGTGTGGTCTGTACTTGGGATACAACTCCACGTACCGCTTGAGAAACATTCATTTATGTGTTTAGGTCATTATAGATGTCATTTTTATAATCACGTTCAAACGGGCCCTCGAACGCTACACGAACACACACACACTGGACAAATTCTTTTATCATGTTTTACGCATGTTTTTCTCTTTAGTTATTTGTTTTACATTATGCACTTAATTATCTGCCAATATTATTAACGTTTCTATTGTCATCATAATTTACATTGCCACACTTATCTGATTAACATGCTTTTAGAATCATGCATTCGCATTCGCTTTCACTTATATTTATGATTACGGGTGTGCAAACTTGTGTGATATTTGGATTATCTTACATGTGCTGCATAAGACTTAGTTATATTATTGTGTAAACCCGTTCATTACAACTGGCAAAAGTAAGGGACCATTCCAAACCCAACGGTGAGTGCGGCCTTAAATTATTTCCCAATTCACACTAGGTGGCGACTCCTTTATTCTCCAATTTAGTCCCCCGCGGGCTACTCCGTACTCCCGACGGGCCGCGAGCCCGGACAGCGTCGCCCATCTCTGTGCCGTGTCCATAATGATTTCATCATCGCCCCCATATTTCCCATATGGGTTTCAATGTTGTTTAGTCATGACTCATTCTTTTCAAACCTCTATGTGGATTTGGCGACAAATTTGCTCATGAGGTCTTCTAATGATGGTTTTGGCTCTGACATATGGTTGTTGAAACCAAATGGGGGTAGCAAAGCATTCTTTGTGTCAAGGATGATAGTGGTTTAATGATGGGTTTCCTCTATAATTGTTGAAGTTCTAATTATTCATATAATGAACTTGCTCAAAACTC
The DNA here is from genome assembly GCA_019454045.1 of Zanthoxylum bungeanum. Taxonomy (NCBI): domain Eukaryota; kingdom Viridiplantae; phylum Streptophyta; class Magnoliopsida; order Sapindales; family Rutaceae; genus Zanthoxylum; species Zanthoxylum bungeanum. The sequence goes on along the minus strand of SKCR01054860.1, from coordinate 2,846 downwards.
GGGTCTCATTCCAACAATAGCATATTTATAGCCGCCACAGATTCAATAGATGGTTGTACTCGTTGATTTTTTAGGGCTGCTACATAAGTCGAAAGACTTGAAATTTGAGCTGTTAGTGCAACTAGAGGGTCGACATCATGTATGCCTGCCACCTTGGTCACCATAGTGCGTTTACTTGGCCATTAGAAGTGGTTAATGGCCATCTCATTTAACAGATTGTAGGCATCCTCCGCTGACTTCTTGAATAGAGCTTCTCCAGCGGCTGTATCGACCATGGTTCTATTTGGACCATTCAGCCCATTATAGAATAGCTGAATTTGTACACAGTCTACAAAATTATGTTGTGGGCATCTTCAGAGTAGGTATTTAAAGCGCTTCTATTCTTCATATAGATTTTCTGTCTCTAGCTGCTTAAATATGTCGATCTCTGTTCTCAGTTGGGCAGATTTAGCAGGGGGGAAGAATTTCTCCAGAAATCGTGTAGTCATGTCTTCCCATATGAAGATACTCCCATAGGTATGGATTGCATCCAATCCCTTGCTTTGTCCCTCAAAGAAAATGGGAACAAGCGCAACTTGATTATCTCTTTAGGTACCCCATTCATCTAAATTATGTCAGCTATCTCTAATAACCTCCTTAAATGAATGTTAGGAACCTTTACAACTGATCCATCATATTGGTTTTGTTGGACTATATTGACAAGGGCAGGTTTTAGTTCAAAATTGTTAGCCTCAATTGGTTGGTACGTAATTCCAGAATAATTATCATCAATGACAGGTTTAAAGTTGTCGCAGATTGGTACATGACGCGGGATAATTTCTCTATTTTCAGCTGCGACTGCTACCTGATGCTGGTTGTTCTCTCTGTTTGCAGTTGCCATTGTTGCCTTTTCAAGTTTTGTCTCTTTTCTGAGTCTTATTGCTGTGCGCTCTATTTCAGGATCAAACAATAGTGAATCGAGACTTACGAATCATCTCATTCACTACCAAGTACCGAGGTGAAGAACACAATAAGACTCAAATAAATGCAATAAATAACAGGTAAAAGAAGATAAAATAAAATAAAATAAAATCTAAATTAAAATTAAGTTTAGTTTGTAATAGTATTAATGTGAATCAAATTCACAGTCCCCCGCAACGGCGCCAAGAACTTGTTGTGACTTTTTTGTATCGTACCGCAAGTGTACGATGTCAAGTTTTAGTAGATGATAAGTATGAGTGTCGAACCCGTAGAGATTGGAATCTAATTTTCACTAAGTACTATAATTATTAAACTTAACTTTATTTAGACACAAAGTCACAATTCAATTCAATTGGAAAAGTAAAAAAAAAAAAAAAAAACAAACAAATATGAAATTAAACAAATTGTATTGCAAAAGCAATGATGAGATAAATTCTAGAGTCTGAATTCACCTAGCCTTCAACTATGTATTTGTGATGCCAATTAACTATTATTCAAATTCTACATTTATAAGCCAAGAATCCATAGATTAATCTACTCTCTCTCATGAGCAATAGTGAAAATATTGTTAATTACCAAATTCAATATCCCTATAAAAATATTATGATTAAAAATTTATTAAGTCTTGTGATTCTGTATTAACAGCTTTCAAGGAGTTATAGATTCACCCGATGCTATAAACTTCCTAAATTATATTTCCCGAATACTATTCGAAATCCCCTATCCCGAGCGAAATATTTGAAACATATAATCATCAAAGTTGTGGCCAAAAATAAGAAGCATTAAGCTCAGGAAAACATAAATAAACTGAATGAAAACTGTATAAAAGTTATTTGGCAATCAATACATAGTCTCAAGCAATAGGCTACATAATACTCTAGAATAAGAGAAATAGTTCATGGCTAAATTAAAACACAACATCAATTGAATCCAAAACATAATGATAGTAGAAGAGTTTGAAGAAGAAAATAAAGAGAATATAAATATCTACCATTATGATAAAGTTAGGAAATGATTAAGAAGTGTGATAAAGTTAGGAAATGATTAAGGAGTGTATACGTTTGATTTTACATTAAAGAAAAAGTTTTAAAAAGGAATTTGACTTCTTTTTTTGTTTTGTAAAATGAAAATATATTTTCCTTTTTATAGGCCAAAATTCGGCCAACCCTAATCATATTTAAGGATTTTATTTTTCATTTGCTTCACACTTGTTCAAGCCACTAAAAAAATAAACAAAAGAGACTTGAGAGAAAAGAGAAGAAACCAAGAAGAAATCAAAGAAAACTTAGAAATAAATAAGTATTTCCAACTTTCCATTAGAAGGAAAATTATTCCTTTTGTTCTTGACTACAACATGTGTTGTTCTTAAGTTTTTCTACTCTCTTTTGTTTGTGTTATGATGGTTGGAAGCATGAAAGAAAGATGTATGCATGTATGATGAGCGGAAAATATATCAATATTTATCGCCCCTTTTACTTAATATTTTGTTTAGTTTCTCGGGTTTGATGAACGTTTTGATGTGTTTTAGTTTATTTTGCAGATAAAATAATATTGCGACTTAATGAAATCATTTAGGACGAAATATGGGTCAAATAAGGGCAATTATTGGACTTGATATTTTAATTTTGGAGATTGGAAACTTGAAAGGGCGTTTTGACGAAGTGCAGTTTTGGAAATTCCAGTTTTGCGCATCTGTCGTATTTTTGGCATAACTTTTTACTTCGATATCGGATTGAGCTGATTCAAGTTCCAGATTAAGGAAGACTCAAAGATCTACAACTTTGAAAGACAAAATAATTTCGAATGCTGAAGATGTCATGCCCGAAATTGATGAACCATCGAGAAGTGTGTAGTGTGTAATTAAAGTCACTTTCAATCATTTTCAA
>SKCR01054859.1:0-29423 GCA_019454045.1 Zanthoxylum bungeanum | reverse complement strand
TGAAATGCATCTGATGGATGTAGTTATTGTATATTTATATGGTTAGATTGATATTGATATTGATATGAAAATCTATAAGGATTTAAAATGTTAGGGATAAATAATTCAAAACCTCGTAGTTTATATTCATTAAAGTTACAACGATATTTATATGGACTGAGACAATCTGAGTGTATATGGTACAATCTCATAAGCAACTATTTATTGAAAGAAGGATATGCATATAATCTAATTTGCCCTAGTGTTCTTGTAAAAAAAAATAAAAATCTAAAATTGGATTTGCAGTATTCACTGTATATGTTGATAATTTGAATCTCATTAAAACTCCTGAAGAGCTTTCAAAGACAGTGTTTTATTTAAAAAATGAATTTGAAATGAAAGATCTTGGGAAATAAAACTTTATCTTGGCATGCATATCAAACATTTGTCAAGTGGAATATTGATACATCAGTCAACATATACTAAAAAAGTTATAAGGTGTTTTTATAAGGACGAAGATCATCCATTAAGCACTCCAATGGAGGTGCGATCACTTGATGTGAAGAAAGATCCATTTCGTTCTAAAGAGAATGGTGAAGAAATTATTGGTCCTGAAGTACCATACTTAAGTGCAATTGATGCACTTATGTATCTTGCAAATTGCACCTGGCCTGATATTGTATTTTCAGACAATTTATTTGCAAGATATAATTCTGCACCAACTCGAAGGCATTAGAATGATGTAAAATATATTTTACGCTATCTCTGTGGGACAATTGATATGGGATTATTTTATCCAATGGATCAAAATCACCGCTAATTAGATATGTAGATGCTGGATATCTCTCTGATCCACATAAAGCCCGATCACAAACATGTTATTTATTTACTTTTGGTAATATTATTGTATCATGGCGATTTATAAAGCAAATAATGGTTGCAACTGCTTCTAATCATTCAGAAATACTCGTTATCCATGAAATAAGTCGTGAATGCATATGGTTAAGATCAATGACACAACATATTCGGGAAATATGTGTTTGCCTTCAAATAAAAACAACCACACAACATTATATGATGATAAGGCAGCTTGCATGCACAAATTAAATGAGGTTATATAAAAGGTGTTAGATGAAATTGCCTACAAACGAACACAAACAACAACTCTCTATACCCAAGAGGGAGAGTGAATTGGGTAATGGAATAAAATTACGGAATTAAAATTCTTGTCGATTTTACGCTACTGAATTATTAGCTTTACCTATTAAACTTATCAATCAATTTCTCAAATTAATGTATTTAACAATTAATACCCAAAAGTAAGTTCCTAAATGATATGCATATATAAAATAAACTTACGATAATATAAAGAAGTTTATGGATATAGAAAATTGACAACGTATTTATAGTGGTTCAACCAACAATGCCTACGTCCACTTCTCCAAGCCGCGCTTGAAGCTTTCTACTAAGTTGAATCCACAACTTACACCGTGAGTTTTCCGTGGCTCACTCACAGCCAAAAATTTTATCCCTAGGTTCACCAAAAACCTTTACACCAAGAGTTTTCCAATGGCTCACTCTCAAACCTTTGTAATGAGTTTTGTCCTCTAGGCTTACTCACAACCTTTACCCAAATTACCCTTTTGAGTATACCCACTCAACAAGGGATTTCACCACCACAAGTGTTTGAGATATGAAGATTAAAGTATAATTTGGGCACTCACAAAAGATAAAAAGATTTAAGGATGTGAGTTGCTAACCCAAGAATTCTGAACTCACTATAAATTATCAAGAAGGTGTAGTGTGTGAGCTTTGATTATGAGAGTGTATGATTATGAAGGTTTAGTAAAACTCTATGTTTTTGTTTGTTAGAAAATGTATGAAGGTGTTAGAACTTGCAAAAACTGATTTGGAGCTTAATTTATAGAGAATGTGTAAAACAACCTTTGCTCTAAGTCTGAGACCCGTATGTCGGTCCTGCAAATATAACAGTTATATTACCGTTGAAGATTAAAGCGCAATATCAGATTACTGACATGTATAAAGGCCAATATGTTGGTTAGTTCACCGGTATGGGACTGGTATGAACCATCCCGATTTCAATAGCTGTGTAAACTCCAGTAATCGGTATGAGAGATTGGTATGGAGAAACCTGATTCCGGAGAGCATGCAAATCTGTCCAAGGCAGAGCAAAGCCACTTGTATGTCGATGTGGGGGACCGGTATGCCGGTCTCAGTGAAAAAAATATAGGATTCAAAAGTTGAGAGTATTTTGCACATGATCCTGATACATCTAAATGAATGTGCATAAGTCCTATGAACTTATAGACTTAAATTATCAACTCACTTACAAAGAGAGCCCTAAGCTAAGACCACATTAGATAATCATCATTTTGGCGTTTGAGTCTTCACATCCATTATGCTATTCACGACCAATTAGTAAGTTCGCTAATGCGCGTCGAAATCTTCCGCGTTGCATCATCAAAATCCATCTTTGAGTGCTATGACACTAACAATAGAAATCAAACATATATCACCAAAATTCTTTTATACACACGAACTTCAAAAGGACAGTGATATAAATATTCAGCAAATACGCTCAAATGATAATCTTGCATGTCTTTTTACAAAAGCCTTACCAGCTACAAAATTCAAAAAGTTGGTACATAAAATTGGGATGTGTCAACTCAAAAATTGGGAGCTTATCTCTTTGTTTCTGTTGAGGTCTATCTTGTCTATAACTAACTAGTTCTTCAATTCAGGGAACAACTCAATTTTGAATTATTTTTTTTCTAACCTAATTTTCTAAATCTATTCTATTCGATGGATAAATAGAAACATCCTATTGCACCGCTCGAGGGCGTTCGTAGTGACTGAGGGGGTCGTAAACCAAGAAATGAGTTACACACTTTGAAATGAATAAAATTTCTCTATAGTTTATGCTCTCATTTGCTCTCTCTCCCTTTTACTTTTTCATTATATTATTCTTGATATTTTTCTATTAATTCTAAGGATTTCTTCATTATAAATACTTGTATAAATTTTTTGAGACTCATATTTTAAGGGTGGGTGTAACCATTATTATGGATCACAAAAGTGATATGTTACTAAAATAAATTGTCTCCACGATCATTTTACCAAATAATATTGTATGTATGTGTGTGTATATATATTTATATATAAGTTTGTCTTTTGGTGACAAGTGCCTTAAAAAAAACAACTTAGTGACAGAGTGTTTGTCTGTCACAATATAAAATTGTTATGTTGAAGGCAGGCCTCTGATATATCATGTGCCGGGTGTATATGTCATCTCCCTCATAGTAGGCGGGCCTCACAATTATGGGGCCCGCCTGCTATGAGGGAGATGACATATACACCCGACACATGATATAATTTTCGCTACAATAGGGGCTATGAACTAAGTCATCAAGTAGGCCCATTGAAATTGGCCTAATAGCTGGATTAGGGCTTCATGTGATTGGGTGAGAGAGAAGGTCGCCATCTTACAAAACATAACAGCGCTCCACACGTATTTAACTTAATTCGTTTAATAAATAAATTACTCAAACTCGAAAATGATAGTTCAATTATTAAATAAGACCGACTCCCAAAAGTTCGATTTGGTTTATTTTTGACTCGCGAATATTATTTGAAATAGACTCAACACAGATAATATAGACACAATTCGACTCGATATCATATATATTCAAAGAGATGTCACAAATATCTGAATTTTACAGGGAAATTATTTTAATTTTGAAGAAGTAAATAAAAATAAAAAATTGAATTTGTTTAAATTAATCTAACCTGAATGCATCCGAATCGTTTAGTAATCGAATTCGAGTCGAGCTCAATCCAAATATTTTTCTTGAAGAGTTGAGTTCGAACAACATATTTAAAACTCAATTTGAACTCGAATTCACTCAGCTCGATTACACCGGTAGCCACAAACAAAATTTTTTGAACTAATAATGAGTCATTCTACTTCTAATTAGAGGGAAATTAATGCACACTTTGATAGGTACAAAATTCGAACTCTAGGCTTATTGTATCTCCTAAAAATACTAACAATTATATATACACAAAATGGGTATTTGCATTTAGGCAACAATAACTCAATAGATTTTGAATTAAAATATGGACGACAATGTCTAAAGCATATGATATGAGTGGCACCTTTCAAGCACTCGGCATGATATTATTGACTGAAATTTCATGACTACTAATAAATATTATTAAAAGAATACAAATCTCGAACTTGTCCAGAAAAGTATAGGGGAATCTGGAATAAAAACAAATAGGATCATTGTCATTTGAAAATGAACGTGTAAATTGGTAGAAGAGTTTGATTATTCGGATGTGTACTAATCTTATTAACTATACAATATTTGGAGTTATTGGCCTTCAACGATTAAGCGTAACTTGTCCCGAAGGAGATACGATTTGATGATAAAAGACTTAAAATTTAATTGTGAGGTCATGAATTTAAATTTAGGTAATGTATTTTTGTAATAATTTATGATAGTCAAAATTTTATCTGTTCTACTTAAGTTTGAGTTGGATAATTTAACAATATTATTTCCATCATTTCAATTTCTTGTTAGGAAGCTTCTTTCATGACATTGACATATTTAGAAAAATTAAAAAAAAAAAAAAAAACATGGGAAATTATTAATTTTGAGCATTCCTAAACTTAAAAATACCCTTCTTTTCTCTAATCTTGTCAATTTTCCCTCATTTTTTTTTTAAATTTCAAGAGTAGCGGCGAGCTTGCTATTATTTATAATCCCAGCCGGCCGCTGACATGACTAACAGAACTGGATCCGATTTATTTAGGTTGTACTTTAAAATCAATAACGAGAGGAAATTTTTTTATATGTCACACTCCCCTCATTTTTTTCAACTATTAATATTAAATGAATAATATAAATATTTTCCTGAATTTATAAATTAAATATTTAAAAATTACAAATCCCTCCTCAAAAAATCTCACGACTTCGACATGCCAATAGCGACGTAAATTTCACTCCCTTTATACTGCGAAAGTTGTAGGTTGGTTCGATTAAGTGTCATTTGGAATGTTGTTTAATTTTTTTAATATATATTTTTGATTTTGTATGATTATTGAGATTATAAATTATAAATTATAAGTGATGAGGAAGGAGAGAGTTAGATTCGGCTTTCACCATTCATGACAGTAAATTTTTACCAAGGATGTCGCAAGAACTGTCTCAATGTATCTTAAGATGTCGTAAGAATTTATCTCAAATATATATATATATATTTTTAAAGTTTGAGAGATTAAAAAAAATATATTTTTATTTAAAATCATGAATTTATCTATTTATGGAAGAAAAATTGTCCAATTTTAATTTTAATGAATGACATTTTAATTGCCCAAAAATAATAATTTCTCAAAAGGCATTTAACATAAACAATCCCCTTTTTATATCATAATTTGTTTTCGAAATACAAAATCAATATTATTAAAGTAATGAGAAAAATGAAACACCATAAACACCTCTTACAAACACTCATCCTTAGTAACACCGTAAGTCCCAAAGAATAAGTGCCGAATAAGTCCTAAGACAAAAAAAAAAAAAATTGTTCTTCAATGATTTTTTATTTTAAAAAAAATTATTTTAGTATTTATATACAAGTTGTTATTCTATTTTACGTACATGTGTCATTACTCAGAGAATATATTTTATTATTATTGAGGTGGTGTGAAAACGAATGATTTTTTTTTTTTTCAAACTTTTTATGACAAATTTTCATGTAGGTTTGTTTTAATATTCAAATCTTTAATTAGTTGAGATTTGCGAATGATACTTAGGGATTTGTAATGATACTCAAACTGCCGTATTAATTCCTAAGGTTGGTTTAACATTACTGAAATTTATATTTACTCCGTCCATTTTGTCATATTTATGAATATTACAGAGAGGGAGAGAGAAAAATATATGTACAATTGGGTTTTTCATAAGACCGGAAAGTTTTGGGTTAAATAAGATGATTTTTTAAATTTAGGAAACTTTTTTTTTTTTTTGGTTAAATAAGATAAGTTTAAAATCCAATTAAATGATGAGGTATACATTCTTTTAGTCCTTATAATTTAAGTTAATTATTCAATTAGTTCATATATTTTTTAAAATTATCCACAACACCCTAATTAATCGTTATTACTTTGGTAACAGTTGAATATATCATTTCAAGGTAAGATTATATTTATCCCCAAATGATAGTTTAATTGATTTAACTCTTAAATAAAAATGACGTGGAACAAGTCAAAAATATATAATAATTAGATAAATTTTAAAGAAAATAAATATATGATTAGATAGAGATCTTTAGATACTTTTTGAAAATTACATTAATTAACTTAAACTGTATGGACTAAAAACAATATTTACCCAAACAAATAAAATAGAATTTGAGTTGCATATTTGTCATAAAATCATGCATCGATCATATATATGAATGCAAGGACAAACAAAGGAGAAAAATAAAGGGGAAGATTCAGGTTCCTTGTTTTAAACAGATAAAAACAAGAACCGGTGGAATTTGTCCAAGGCCAATAAGTCACCGATTGAAACTTACAAATATAATGAAAATATCACAATGATTTTGGGTAAAAATATACTTAATTATAAGTTTTTTTATTATTTAGAATAATAACTTTTGCACACCCCTTCACCTAACATGTTATGAATTGTCTGTAAGAGACGTGATTTGATGTTATAGAATTTATGATCTCATTTTAAGATCCTGTGTTGGATATAGGGAGTTCGTTTCTTATAAGCGCCTACGATAATTAGATATTTTATCTATTCTATATATTTAAGTCTGAAAAGAATAATTTAACGGTGAGATTTCCAACGATTTCAAAAAAAACATTATCAAATTATAAAAAAATGGCTGATCAAATGATCTTATTTATTTCTTGCTTCTGCCACTGACAGAACTTGTCATCAATGGAGCAAAAGGATGTTCCTCACGTAGTGCTATTGCCATGCCCAGCACATGGTCACATCAAGCCTATGCTAATACTAGCCGAGCTTTTCAGCCATGAAGGTTTTCAAGTCACCTTCGTTAACACTGAACAATACCATCATCATCGTCACCTTACCTCTTTCAACCCTAACTTTCTCTTCACGTCGATCCCCGACTGCCTTCCGTCAGATCATCCACGTTCTGGCAAATATATCAATGACTGGTTTTTTTGCAGTAAAGAAGTGCCGAAGCAGGCTCTCCGTCAGCTGTTGATTACAAGTTCAGCTCAAGAAGATGAAGTTCAGAGGCCAAGGAGGCAGCCCCCGACATGCATCATATAGCAGACAGTATCATGTGTCTTTTGCCATTGATGTTGCAGAAGAGCTTAACATTCCTATATTCACTTTTAGAACATACAGTGCTTACTGCTCCTGGATCGATTTCCATTATTCTAAGCTTGCTCAAGATGGGGAAATTCCTGTTACAGGTTGGTTTTTTTTTTTCCCCCCTTGTCTTCTCTTTTTTGACGTTTTATGTTATGTTATATTCGTTTACCGATGTATTTTTTAAACGAAATATTCTGTCAAATCTCCGACCCGATAATTTAAATAATTAAATATTAAATTTTATGTTATCAAGACACCTCGTAAACGTCAATTTGTAAAAAAAAAAAAAATAGGAATATTATTCTCACCTCCCAAAATTCCTAACTCCTCTCTCTTTTACTTAAAATATCGAAATTACTCATATCTTTTATAAAAATCCACTTCCCCAATATATATATACACTTATTTAACACTATTTTTATATATATCTATATAATAAAAGAGAATGATGTTGGAGCAAAGAGCGTGTATCCAACGACTCTATTAATGTGGCTTAATTGACTGCCCAGATCATTGCATTGATAATTGAATGAAAGAGAGTGAATTAATTGATGGAAATGGTTAAAAAATTTTCAAATTTTCAAATTTTCAAATTAAAAAAATAGAAAGTTAAAATAAATCATTTAATTAAAAAATAAAATCATTTAATTCTGTAACAACGTACCGTAGGCACGGGCAAAAACTAATATATATATATACACACACACTACAGTATTTAGCCCGTGCATAGGGCACGGTGTTACAGTATTTGCCCGTGCCTACGACACGATGTTACAGAATTAAATGATTTTATTTTAACTTTCTATTTTTTAATTTGAAAATTTGAAAATTTTTGACCTTTTACATCAATCAATTCACTCTCTTTCCTCCAATTACCAATGAAATGATCTGGGCCGTCAATTAAGCCACATAAAGAGAGCCGTTGGATACTTTCTTTTTCCTCAAACACCATTCTCCTTTATTTAATATATATATATATAATTATATATATTATTTTAACAAAACTTACATTTTATTTATTTATTAATTGATTTTTTTAATTTTGTTTATTTTTAAAAATTCATATTTTTTTTTGTTCTTTATATATCTAATCATTTATTTATTTAATTTTTGTGATTCTTTTTTAATTTATTCAACACTACTTATGTATTATAAAAATATTCTCATGTATATCAGAGAAATATATATTTAAAAAGAGTACAAATAACAACATAAAAATTACACTTAAAAAATACAAAAACACAAATTCTAATATATGTTACCTCCAAAGTCTTCTCATAGCGCACTTGGTGAGATACCCAATACTTCATACCATAATTAATTACGAATTCTATAACGAGTTGCCCATTCTTTAGCTTCGTATAATGAATGTTCTCATCACCACATTGGAATAGGTGGTACAGGGTATGAGTGTCAAAACGAATCAACGAATCGAATTCGTATCGAATCCTAAACGAATCGAATCAAAATGTGATGGATTCGTATTCGATTCGTTTATTAAACGAATCTTAATATTAGGATTCGTATTCGATTCGTTTATTAAACGAATCGAATAAGAATATTCGTTTATTCGTTTAGTCAATTATATTATTTAATAAAATAATCTATCACACTTGATTTACATTAATTTTTCATAAATATATACATATGAAATATGTAATTAATATATTTACTAAAAATACCTCACAAAATATTGAAAATATTACATTTTCTATGATAATTAGTTATAATTTCTCGAATCTTAATTGAAAATTAACAAAAACTAGTAAATAAAAATATTAAAACGAATAAACGAATCAATAAGCTTCAATTCGTATTCGATTCGTTTAATAAACGAATCGAATCGAATTGACCCATTTATTAAACGAATCCATTTTTTCAAACCCGTATTCGCTTAAAAGCGAATCGAATCGAATCGAACGAATAAACGAATCCTGACCCAAATTACCATCCCTAGTACATGATAATGAAGGTGTAAGAAAACTTGCACAAAATGTATACCAACATGAGCAATAGCTATTTCTTGACGCTCATGCTCTGGAACTGCAGGAGACCTTAATTGTAAGTAGATATGGATACTGACTCACTAAATTAAATAAGATAAACAACTTTTAATAAAGTAAAAATAAAATCACAATCAAATAAATATTGTTAATTAAATTAAAAAATAATCAAAAAAATAAATTAATAAATACTAAATTTGTAATATTTATTAACAAATAAAAATAGAAAAAAAAAATGCAAAACTGACCAATTTTGAAATACTTTTACCTAAATTTCTAACATAATGCATGTTAAAAATAGCATAAATTCAGTTTTTTAAAATAATTATCGGATTGAAGTGAGCAAATTTTTTTACTTTAAAATTATGGTAGGACGCATAACTATATGTCCGAGGAAGGAAATTTTTGACTGAGATAGGAGCAAATTTGAAATTTCCAGGGAGATAAGAGAGGGGCGCATGTCGGGGGTGGGAGTATGTAGTTTTCGAAAAAAAAAATGCTACTTTTGACAAAATTTTAACAGTGACCTTATTTTAATTGCAATTTGTTTATAATTATTTGGGTATTTTTGGTCGGTGAAAAAAAAATGAAATAAAAGTTAATTTGTTTTGTCCAGTTCAATCATAGTTAAAACAAAGATTATTTATTCTTTGCATATATTTTGTCAAAAATTTATAAATTTTATTTTATCAAAATAGCATTGATGTTTTCTAAAATTGTGTTATTAAGGACGTGATTTGATGAGATAAGATTCAAGATTTTATATTGAGGTATTGGGTTTAAATCCAGAAAATACGTTTGTTGTAAGAGCCTACGATAGTTGGAGTTTACATACTCTGTCTAAGCTCATAAATGATGATTTAACGACGAGATTTCTAACAATTTAATTTTTTTTTTTTTTTTTTTCTAAAATTGTACTCACAGCTTGCCCGTGCTTCCTAAGTTATAACCCAATAAATTTTTGTAGTACTTATCTCCAATCTCCTTATTTTAACCCATGTGAAAATAAAAATCCTGATTTGGGTAAATTGCAGTTGATAACTTTGATAAGCCTGTAACGTGCATTTCGGGGCTGGAGAATATTATTCGGAAAAGAGACCTTCCAAGCATTTGTAGAGATCGAGAACCTGACGATCCTCTTTTGCAAGTCTTCATTAGAGATACCTCTGCCACTACTCGAACTTCAGCTCTCATTATTAACACCTTCAACGAAATTGAAGCTCCTGTTTTATCCAAACTGGCTTCTGTTTTCTCCAAAATCTACCCTATTGGTCCCCTACATCACGCTCCGTCCTTGAAGTCAACGGAGTCAAATTACAATGGTGATTTTTTAAAAGAGGACAGAAGTTGCATGACGTGGCTCGATTCTCAGCCGTCTAGATCAGTGTTATATGTCAGTTTTGGGAGTTACATTCAACTCACTGGTGACCAAATTTTGGAGTTTTGGCATGGCGTAGTGAATAGTGAGAAACAGTTTTTGTGGGTCATAAGATCCGACTTGATTGATGGAGGGTCCGGTATTGGCTGCTCAGTACCGATGGAGCTAGATCGACGGACTAAGGAAAGAGGGTGCATTGTTAAGTGGGCCCCACAAGAGGAGGTGCTGGCACATCCAGCCGTTGGTGGGTTTTTGACTCACGGTGGATGGAATTCAACGGTGGAGAGTATGGTGGCTGGAGTGCCTATGATTTGTTGGCCGCAAATTGGTGACCAACAAGTGAATAGTAGGTGTGTGAGTGAGATTTGGAAGAATGGATTTGATATGAAGGACACGTGTGATAGATCAACGGTGGAGAAGTTGGTGAGGGACTTGATGGATGATAATAATAATAAGAGAGAGGAGATCATGGAATCAACGGATCAAATTGCTCAGATGGCTCGTGCTGCGGTCAGGGAAGGTGGGTCCTCTTATATTAACCTGGAGAGCTTGATTGAAGACATAAGATCATTGTTGGCTTTATAATTTTAATGTATTAATTGCTGTCTCATCTCAGAAAATAATAAAAAACAGAGGTTGCGTGGGCCCCTTTATGTCAAATTATGATCATTTGGATGCATAAATTTTCAAAATAAACAAAATTTGAAAATAATATATTTATTTTTCCAAATTGCACTATTAAATTAAAATCCAACGACCCAAATTCGGACTTCTGTCCAAAAAATGAAATGTGATAAAAAAAAAATGTTTTAAAACAAAGTGCTAAGTTTGGTGTAATAGTATAATATCATCCATTCCACGTGATCAAATAGAGAATAATTAGCCCGCAATAATCCAAGGAGTTTTGCTGAAAGACAAATTTCATATAGAATAAAATAAATGCCTTTGGATTTAGGATGAATTAAAGGCTATAAATTGAAAAAACTCTCACCCATAAATTAGATTTGCTATAATTAAATTACTTCTATAAACATAATTCAAAAATAAAAATTGGTAATAAAAACAATAGTGTGTTATTATGAGTCTTTCGTCTGTGTATAGTGATGTAGGGTTCAAAATCTCACATTGAAGTGTTCAGTTAGAATTCAGAGAACGTGTTTTTCGTAAGAATTTGTGAGAGTTAGAGATTTTACCTATTCCGGATCAGGATTTGACTAAAAATATTGAATATCTTCAGATGAATAGATTAAGTAGAACAAAATAAAAGAGGAAAATCAGTCGAATCCATGGTTTTCTAAGCTCAACAACTTAGCGAAGCAGGGTTGAAAATGGCTCCAGAATAATAACTGATACTGCAAGTGGCAGTCATCTATCATCCTAAAAGACTGACCAGCCATATAAGCACATAAAAATGGAAAAGATAACTGTAAGATGTGAAGCCCTTGTCATCCGTTGGATGAGGGACACATGGCGCAATCCTTGCCGTTGTCCCAATTACCTTTTATTTGCTCATCCTATATAAAGGGCACTTAGGTTGAGTATTAGAAAGAGTTTTCATTATTTGTATTCCTTAATAATTGGCTAAGTGTTAAGCCTATTTCCTAGTCCAAGTTAGTGTAATCTTCAATTGGGAATTTGAGAGATTGTCACTTTTAGAGATTAGGGTTCTTTGTGAGAGTTGGGGAATTACAATTTGTAAACGGATTCAAGATTTCGTGTGTAATCTTGAAATTGATTAGTGCAGCGAGCTCCCTATTCCGGAGTTCAACGTGGATGTAGTCGGGAATCTTTCCGGTGAACCACGGTAAAATCTCGTTTCTTGATTGTCGATTGATTGGATTGAAGAAAGATTAGGGTAAATAAACAACTATTGGTATCAGAGCCCAAGATCAGCGGGCCGAAATTGAAAGATCTGTTGATTCAAGATCAGCCCAAGACTCAGCTTCTTTTTTATTCGGCGAAGAAAAACTCAAAGACCGAGAGCCATAAACAAAGAGACGAAGACACGGCAAGATCAAAGAAGACCAAATCCATAATTTGTCTCTCCGCCAATTCGAAGGGTACAGCCAAATCGCAAAGGCGAAAATCGATCAAGACAGGCGACCGGAACTGTTGCCGACTTCAAGAACTGAAAACCCTAAAATCGACGCAACTCAAGAACCCAGAGACGAAGGGAAACACAAAATTCAAAGAAGCCGATCAAAACCTGAAATTACCGATCAAAAGCAAAAATTCACAGATTCAAGCCAATAACCGACCAAGATTAAGGTCGCCGGTTAAAGAAACTGAATTCCAGATTGGTCAATCTTGAAGAACTTGTGGATTGAAGATCCAAGGCCAAAGACAAGATCCAGAGCAGTGACCTAATTCGGCAAGGCAAAACCGAGTGCAAGATTATAGACAACAGCCATTCAGTTGCCGAAATTAAAACAGTCTTGGGAAATTAAGCATTATGTTTGAAGTTGAGATTTAGCAAATTAAATCTCTGTTGAAGTTGGTTTTGAAGATCTGAACAGGGCATACAAAGCCACTGAATTGCTGAGAGTCTTTTGGGCAGATTAGATTTGTGAATAGCCGACTGTGGTTAG
This sequence comes from Zanthoxylum bungeanum, assembly GCA_019454045.1. Classification (NCBI taxonomy): domain Eukaryota; kingdom Viridiplantae; phylum Streptophyta; class Magnoliopsida; order Sapindales; family Rutaceae; genus Zanthoxylum; species Zanthoxylum bungeanum. The sequence continues at coordinate 16,096 of SKCR01054859.1, read as the reverse complement.
GGCATTTGGTCTAAACAGGGCATCCAAGAATTGTGTGTTGCCAAATTGAAACTTTGGGTGTTTATAGCTGCAGTGTTGTGTGATTGGAGCTTTGTTGTTATTTGGGAATTAAGTTCTGTTGGAGTTCTAGATTGGGTGAGCAATTGCAGAACTGTGCTTAGGCAGTTTGGTAGTGTATAGCCGAATTGTGTTTTTTAGGCTGAATTGGGGAGTAATTACCGAGAGTGATTGCGGAATTATCATCGGGTGATTACTGTAAAAGGAAATAGGAATGTCGACCATGAGACTCGACATCGGCATATTTGACGGAAAATGAGATTTTACCACTTGGAAGAAGAAAATGAGGGTTTTGCTCTCTCACCATAAGGTGGCTTTGGCACTGGAACCAGATCCAGAAAAGTGGCCAAAGATGGAAAAGGAAACGAAGGACGAAATCCTGGAAGAGGCGTACAATCTAATTTTCCTTCACCTTGGAGATTCAGTCATCAGAAAGGTTGACGGAATGGACACTGCCATTCAACTCTGGGGTAAACTCGAATCCTTGTACTCTGTTATTTCTGCACCAAATTTAGTGTTCTTAAAAGGTAATTTGTTTAATTACAAGATGGATACTAATAAGTCGATTGATGATAATTTGGACGAATTCACGAAAATGACTCAAATCCTTAAAGGAACTGACCAAGCTCTAGGAGACTCTAGCGAAGCTATGATTCTATTAAATGCATTGTCTGATGAATATAGTGTCGTTAAGAACTCCCTACAGTACACATGAGTTGTACCTAGGCTAGACTTGGTAATATCTGGTATAAGGGCTAGAGAGCTAGAACTTAGAACCAGTAGGAGAGGATGAGCGAACTTATTCGTGAAAGGAAAGAATGAAAAGAAATACAATGGTCCGAAAAATCATCAGACTAATAACCAAGAACCTAAAGGGAAGAAAAAGAACAAACAGGATAAGAATAAGGATAGTGACAAGAAGTGCTATCATTGTGGAAAGATGAGACACCTTAAAAGGAACTGTTATAAGTTCATTAGGGAACAGAAAAATGAAGGCAGAGCTACTGTGGCTGCCGAAAAGGGGTCGATGTGCCTATCTGAGGCATTGACTGTGTCTAGTGATTACATTAGTAGATAATGGATTCTGGACTCCGGGTGTTCCTTTCACATGAGTCCGTATAGGGACTGGTTTGTCAACTTTAGATATTCTGACCAAGGAACGGTGTATATGGGTAATGACAATACTTGTAGGATACAGGGAGTTGGGGACATGACACTTAAACTTCATGATGGTAAAGTTAGGATTCTTACTGACGTTAGATATGTACCTGACCTGAAACGAAACCTGATATCATTAGGAACACTAGATGAATTAGGTTTTACATATAAAGCCCACAATGGGAACATGCACATATCTAAGGGTAAGAAACTGATCCTAACTGGTATAAGAGAAATTGATTGTATGTTCTAAATGGCTAACATGTATTCTCGGATAAACCCATTTCTGCTTTAACTTCTAATGTTGATATGACTAATATATGGCACTTGAGACTTGGCCACATAGGCCAGAAAGGAATGCAGGTACTCAGCAAGCAGGGACAATTTGGAAAAGACCAGTTGAAGCCACTTGAGTTTTGTGAGATCTGTGTGTTGGGCAAACAGCACAGACAGAGCTTCCCAACTGGAATTCATTTGTCAAAGGCGAGTCTGGAGTATCTACATTGTGATCTGTGGGGACCAGCAAAGGTCCAGACTCATGGGGGTAAGAAATATTTCCTCTCTATTGTTGATGATTACAGTAGGAAGGTGTGGACATTCTTACTTAAATCAAAGGATGAAACTTTGACAAAATTTAAAGAATGGAAAATATTAGTAGAAAATCAAACTAGTAACAAAGTAAAGGTCTTGAGAACAGATAATGGCTTAGAATTTTGTAATACTGAGTTTGATCAATACTGTACTAGAGAGGGTATACTAAGACATAGGACTGTTAGAAACACCCCTCAACAGAATGGAGTTGCGGAGAGAATGAATAGAACCCTATTAGAAAAGATCAGATGCCCTAATAGTTCCGTTCAGTTTAAGACCCCAGAAGAAATCTGGTCTGGTAGGGCTCAGAAGCTTGCCCACCTTAGAGTGTTTGGCAGTGAAGCTTATGCTCATCAGTCTGTAGGTAAACTTGAACCTAGGTCAATCAAATATGTTTTCTTAGGATATCAAGAAGGGACAAAGGGGTATAGGTTATGAGAAAGGGAATCATCTGGAGTCAAAATCATAGTTAGTCGGGATGTCATATTCAATGAATTGTGTTTTCCATGTAAATCTACTAACAAGAATGCAGGTGTCTTAGAAAAGGATCTAGCAGATTTTGATCTTGCAGGTGGAGTTCAGATGCAGGTGGAGCCAGGGACATCAAGGACCACTGGTCAAGTTGGTGACATGTCAGGCACGGAGACATCTGAGGACACTCAGCCCAGAAGGGATAACCCGGAGGAAAACAGAAATGAAGTAGCAGATATACAAGAACAAAGTGAAGAGGACACAGTAGATCAACTGGATCATACTGAGCAGCATGATGAAACGCCACAAGACACATTGGCCAACTACCAGCTAGCGATAGACAGAAGTAGGAGGCAGGTAAGGCCTCCTACCAGGTATGATTACTCAACCAATGATTTGTATTTCTGTGCGTTAATATCAAGTCATGAAATTAGTGGAGTTGAGCCTGCTAGCTTAGGAGAGGCATTAAAGTCCACCCATAAAATTGAATGGGAAGCGGCCATGGAAGAGGAGATGACTTCTCTTAGGAAAAACCAAACTTGGACTTTAGTTCCTAAACCTAAAAATCAGAAGTTGGTTGAGTGTAAGTGGCTGTTTAAGGTCAAAGAAGGACTACTGCCTAGTGACCCTGTTAGGTTTAAAGCGAGACTTGTAGCAAAAGGATTTACTCAATGGGAAGAGATAGACTATAATGAAATTTTCTCACCTGTAGTTAAATTTAAAACTATTAGAATGATGTTAGCTCTAGTAGTGCAGTATAATCTTGAATTGGAACAATTAGATGTAAAAACTGCTTTTCTACATGAGGAATTAGAAGAGAAAATTTACATGTCTCAGCCTGCGTGTTTTATAGATAAAAATCATCCTGAGTATGTGTGTCTGCTGAATAAATCCTTATATGGTCTTAAACAATCACCTAGGCAATGGTATAAAAGATTTGATACTTTTGTGCTTAGTATTGGATTCATAAGGAGTAAATATGACAATTGCTTCTATTTCATGATTGATGAAAAATGTCCTGTGTATTTGTTATTGTATGTAGATGACATGCTTCTTATCTCTGAATCAATGCATGCTATTAATAATCTTAAGAAGCAGTTAAACAGTGAGTTTGACATGAAAGACCTAGGTAGTGCAAAGAGAATCCTAAGTATGACCATTGATAGAGATAGAAGTAAGAATTATCTTAAAATACATCAGTCCACATATTTGTAAAAGGTAGCATCTAGATTTGGTGTAAGTGGATGTAAGCCGGTGAGTCAACCTCTTGCGAGTCACTTTATTTTGTCTAAGTCACAAAGTCATACTAATAGGTCTGAGATGATAAAAATGGAAAGTGTACCTTATGCAAATGCTATTGGTTCTGTGATGTATGCCATGATTAGTACTAGACCTGACTTGTCTTATGCTGTATCTTTATTAAGTAGGTTTATGTCTAATCCATGTGGAGCTCACTGGAGTGCTTTACAATGGTTGTTAAGATACTTGAATACTACTATTGAATATGGTTTATGTTTCAACAAATCTAACGCTTTAGATTTGTTAGGGTATGTTGATTCTGATTTTGCAGGTGACAGAGACTCGAGAAAGTCAACCACTGCTTACTACTTCACACTTGGTGGAAATTGTATCAGCTGGAAGTCAAGCCTACAACCGTTGGTCACACTCTCAACTACCGAGGCGGAGTATATAGCCATAACTGATGTGTTCAAGGAAGCAATTTGGCTTCAGGGTATCTTAACTGAAATACAACAACTGCATGGTAAGACAGTTGTGTATTCAGACAGTCAGAGTGCAATCCACCTGAGCAAGAATCCAGTACATCATGAGAGACCAAGCATGTGGATGTGAAGTATCATTTCGTACGGGAAATTATCTCAAGCGGTAAGATTGAGATTAAGAAGGTTCCAACTGAAGACAACCCATCTGACATGGGGACAAAAATAGTGACTGCTGCCAAACTCTCCCACTGCATGAAGATGTTGCATGTGGGGGTTGGCTGACCTTGCAGCCGACATGAGCGATGATGAGAGTAGGTTAGTTTGCTGTGCCGTTTTGACCTTTATGTGTCCTTGTGTATGATTGAGAGTTATGAATGTTTTTGGGGCTTCAAGGTGGAGATTGTAAAATGTGAAGCCCTTGTCATCCGTTGGATGAGGGACACATGGCGCAATCCTTGCCGTTGTCCCAATTACCTTTATTTGCTCATCCTATATAAAGGGCACTTAGGTTGAGTATTAGAAAGAGTTTTCATTGTTTGTATTCCTTAATAATTGGCTAAGTGTTAAGCCTATTTCCTAGTCCAAGTTAGTGTAATCTTCAATTGGGAATTTGAGAGATTGTCACTTTTAGAGATTAGGGTTCTTTGTGAGAGTTGGGGAATTACAATTTGTAAACGGATTCAAGATTCCGTGTGTAATCTTGAAATGATTAGTGCAGCGAGCTCCCTATTCCGGAGTTCAACGTGGATGTAGTCGGGAATCTTTCCGGCGAACCACGGTAAAATCTCGTTTCTTGATTGTCGATTGTGATTGATGGATTGAAGAAAGATTAGGGTAAATAAACAACAATAACTAAAAGCGAGAATCGCGTAACCAACCTCCGATTTTCCAAAAGTAAACGAATATGGTTCTCCTTCTCCATGAAAAAGAATTAACTTCCCATCACCTGTCTTATCAGAAATCCTGAAACAACATATTTCTCAGAAAACTTCAAGCTTTCCAAAAGCAAACAAAAGGAAGAGGTATAAAGGATGAAGAAGAGGTGTCTGCCAAGCTTTAGCAAAATCTTGCCTTGGCTTTAGCAAAATCTATCATCTCAATCTCAAAATGAAGTTCTTCATCGTTTGGAAAGGTACTTGAAGCAGCAACTGGGCAATCAGCCTCAACATAGTGCATTTGTGGTTTCATCTTAAACTGAAACCAACAGAAGAAAAAAGCATTTAATTTACCTCTCCTTGCAAATGTTTCTTTCTTTCCCAAACACGTGCATTAATGGTGAAAAAATGAATACCATTGACACTTCACCCTTCAACATTGTGGGAATTCCTTCGACCAACCCCAGCAATTCCCAATGCCCTTGCCTGTCACGGAAAGCAAACACTAAATCAATCCAATTCCCTATACCTGTTATCATCTTCAGAAGGAGCTTTCGTCTCCTGTGGTAAATCCATATTTTCATCTACAGCCATCTCCTCCGGTTACCTCAAATGAATGCTAATGGCTTAATCAACACTAGACAGTTTATAATAATTTCAATTTTAGTAATTGACCTTTATTTTAAAAAAAGAAGAAGTTTGATTTAAAAGTTTTGAACACGCACTTAAATGATGTAAGAACTGGCGCATAGGACATGGCAATTACCTTCAATTCGGTGGTTGAGGAGTGAAGAAGAATCGGGTGATGTTTGACTCAAGAGTCGTCTATTTTCACAAGTTTGTTTACAAAAAATTCAAAAAATTACATATAAAATTACACAAAATAAATCCGATAAAAGTACCACTTTGATTATCACAAATTTATTTTCTCTAATTTCTTATTGTTGACACCCCAATCTTCTTCTTCTTCTTCTTTCTTTTTTTTTTTTTTTTTTTTTTTTTTTTTTTTTTTTTTTTTTTTTTTTTTTTTTTTTTTACATACATACATATATTTTTATTATCTCTTTTGTGTGGTATTGTTATGTGTCACTTTAAAATTTTAAAATATTTGGTGTAATTAGTAAGTTAAAGAACTTAATCTAATGAATATAATTTCAATTTCTAGGTAAATGAACTTGATATGATGAAATGTTTATGTCATTTCGAGGAGGTGAAAGAACTTGGTTTAATAAATGTATTTGTTATTTTTAAATTAATGAATTGATCTAATGAATATTAGGAGGTGAATGAATGTCATATAATGAATGTATTTGTCATTTTTAGGTAATGAATTTGTTATTATAATCAGTGAATTGAGTTTAATGTAATAGATTTGCTAAAAATGACATATGTTATCTAAGCATGTTAAATATCTAGAATTGACTAGAATACATGCTACTATGAAGCCATATATGCGTTTGTGGAGCAATTGAAATTTGAAAGAATTGAAGACTTATATAAAATACATCATATAATTTTCAAGGCCTATACCCAGATTTGACGGATAAGATGTCATATTAAAACCCTAATTTTTGTTTTTTTATTTTTTTTTTGGTTTTTTTTGAATATTAAGACATTGCGATTATCTTTAATGTTTATTTTATTCTTTCATTTGCTTATAATAGTTTACATAATACTTGTCACATAAATGTGATACCTTAAAATATATTATTTAATTGTGATGTTTATCTTCTATAATCGCAGTAACGCTTAGATAGTCATCTAATATATATATATATTTTTGTCCCGAGGTTTTTCCATGTGTCATTCAAGAAGAAAGGGGAAAGATAATTGAAATAGGGCCGAATTGAATGACCTCCTTCAATACGGGAGAGCAAAAGAATGACAAAAATTAATGATTCAATTCCAATCTACGCTTCTTCATTTAGAGGTATTTTATTTACTGGGACTGTTAATCCATTCCAATTAAGGAGTGGGTTCTTATTTACAGAACCCATACGTCCAAACAATCTAGAGTTTCGACGGTAAACAATTTCTTCTGAACTTTCTTTAATAGGTTTTTGTTCAACGAAAAAGTGGAACCCTACATGCATGCAGCTTAATTCAAGTGGAACCCTACAATTGATAGCTTCTTTCTTATCAAATACCAAGTAGTCAGTTCTTTTTTATATAATTATTATTTGTTTTCAAAATATTTGGATTTAAAATAAACTTAAATATGCTTGATGAATTTTCATGTTTTTATGCATAAAAATTACTAATTGTATATAAAATTTGGCTAGCATATAAATTAGGTAATTGAGTTTTTTTAAATGTAAATATAACCCCAATTGTACAATCTAATAGAAACGTGTATTGAAATATATATATATATATATATTTCAACCATAGCATTGCTGCATTGTTCTAATTTTAGTGTCAGTTATTGATTTGCAATACCTGGGAATGACGACGAATTTAAGAATTCTGGTATATACAATTTTTCTTACTCAATGATGTTGTTTCCTTGAGGATTGGTTGAATCAGAACTCAGATAGATAAAAAATTTATATACAATCTTTTCAGAATTATTATCCGATACAAATATTTTATGATGTAAGCATAAATTAATAAATTAGTCTATATCTTTTTGTAGACTGCAGTTATATGACATTAAAAAAATTTAAAAAAAAATCAAATGAACAAATAAAAATTAATTAAATTAGTTTATATCTTTACACTCTACATGAATTCAGATGAGAAATTAACATTGGGCTTTCTACCAATCACCCAAAATTTTGCAAAACCTGAGGCATCAATGATCCCAAGACACTGCAACAAAAATATCATTCCCCCGAATCAAAAAATTGATAAATAAGCCAGTCATATTCGAATTCAGGAAGGACGTTTCTTGAAAGAATCTGGGACAGTCGTGAGTTTTATAAGCTCTGCTTAAGTCCGAAATGATGATTTGGCGGTGCGGTTTCAAGCGATAAATTAAAAAAAAAAAAAAAAAAGCACTTAAGAATCTGCAATTTGTTCTGACAAACAACTGCTTGCATTTGAGTCATAGCCTTCTCTTCCTTTACAGATAAATTCTATTTTTATTTCATCTCTTTTCAATGTATCTGGTTTTATAAGAAGAGCAATAGCTTGAATCAATAAACCTCTATAAATTCCTAATTCTTCCACATTGAATGGATATTTTAAGAGGAAGAATGTGAAAGAATTCATATCCGGCAGATGAACACAAAGAATCCAAATAAAACCCCTTGCAGCTGTTGAATTTAAGACTTCCTCTCTCTCATGTTTATTTGGATTTTTGAGAAGACGAATTGCCTGATTCAATTAATCCCCCTGACGCATTGAAAATGGACTTTAAAAAACATTCAATACAATTTTATTCTCTATCTTTTACACCACATAAGAAATGATATATACAATGTATGATATTTTTGCATGACCTGAGCTTCCTTTAGTTTTATTTGTCTAAGTCGCTTTTGAGTTACAATTCTAAAATATTTGGTGAGCCCAAAACCAAAGACAGACCCAGCTTTAACAAGTAAAAAGGAACTATCATGTCTATCTTGCAGTCTGTTCATGCTATTTGTTTTTTTGGAATCGTTGAAAATCCGCAACGAAAACAGAGTAGATAAAAATCTCGACTGTCCTAAACTCTTACAAGAAATACACTTCTTGAATTCGAACTCATAACCTCAAGATCAGATTCTGAATCCAACACTACCAAATCGCGCCGGACAATTTTCAAAGAAGGGAAAGTCCAAATTATTATCGATGTTGTATCGGGTCTTCTACTGCTTGATAAGATTCAATTTATTCCAACTGAGTAAACACTATTAAAGTCCAAGAGACTCACAATGTTTGTTACATTGATTTTACTATATTTTCTCATGATTGTGTAGATCTCACTGACCTCCAACAAAAGTCGATCTAGTTTATGTAGTATCCCTTCGCTAAAATGTATAATCGATCACTGGATGTAGTGTCCTTCGATAAAATAATTGCTGATACTAGTTTTTACAAATTGTAAAATTTATCCTTAAAAATCGGTATATAAGAAAATGGTTTTTAATAGTTAATAAATCACTAGTTAAACTTATACTTGATTAATATGAAATCCTACCATTCCACTTGTTGTTCTAATAGTGTTATTAAACAGTATACAAACATATTTTTAAACAATTCAAATCAAGAAAATCAAATGCAAAATACTAGAAAACCCTAAAACTTGAAGAACAAGAAAAACCTTATAATAATGACGAATGCAGTGGTTCGGATCGAGAAGATTCTCTTTCCTTAAGAACTTATCAGCCCCATCTCGGTGCTCTACGGATCTTGTGGCTAATGTTCTCACAAGATAACCCATATTCCTCTTGTTCAAAAGACACACCTTAACAAGATCTCGAACTTGGTAATGGAGGGAACTCTCTCTTGACTCAAACAATAATATGAGACTCTAAAAATTTGGATGAAATTTGGATTTCTTTTCTTATCTTTTAGAATGAACATGCAGCCCCCTTTATATAGGCATGGAAGGGTGCTGTATGGACACCTTTTGGGTTGGGGTGCAACCCTCCAAAGAGTTATACCCCTCCAATGTTTTTTTTTTACAAATGGAGGATATGTCTTTATGGGGTACCATCCAAGGGAAATGTCCCTCCTCCATCCATACCATAATATTGGAAGAATTTTCAACAATCTCCCACAATTCTTCAAATATTCATGCAGACACTTGAGAGAGTTTCCGTGAACTAAAGCTGCATCGAAATAGTTAGCTTTCGCCTTGAACATTTCCTAGTGAATGACAATCGGATTTACTTGGCAAACCAGTGACCCATAGTCTTGAACTGTTCTGCCGTTAGTGTAAACCAAGACAATTGTCAACACACAGCTTTACTTCGACCATTTCCCGTTCTACGGTTGTGTTCATTTCAGGCCTGAATAGCGTTCCCTGATTCATCAAGCACTTTAGGGAAATGAGCCTGTAAAATCCCATGGAAGCGGCCTCACTTCTTACTTGAAATAAGTGATCTACCATGAAAATGTAATATGCCTTTAACCCCATTAGGACTCATCTCCTAATATAATGATCATTAAAAGCCTCAGCTTATCAAAGCCTTGACAGACAGCACTCAGTATCATTATCAGAATGGGAAAGAGTACAAAATTCTTCAGTGCTAGTTTTGAATTGCACAAAGTTTCAGTTGTCTCTTTTGAACCTAGATCTTGGGATCTCCAGTCAGTTAGGTTGAGTTTCCCTAGTGACAATTCTTAGATTATAGGCTTCAAGCCCATTCCCCTAAATGACTTCTCAATTGCTCTCTAGGTAAACCTTTAGTTAGTAGACCTGGCCGGCGGATCAGTTATGGTTCGGAACCGAACCAAACCGGTCGGTTCCACAAGTGTGCAACTAGAATAGTGAACTGAACCAGAACCGAACCGATCGTTCCGGTTCCGGTTCGAACCTTTTTTTAATTATATAAAAAAATTTGAAAATATTTTTTAAATAAATTAGATTAATTTAATAAATAAATAAAATTGTTAAATTAAAGAGCTTGAACTTAAATTTTAAAAAATTTAAGTTGCATACGTATTCTCCAGGGGTGAGAGGAATCAAAGCTAATGTAATTTTATTACAATTTTAAGATATTTCCCTTTGGAAATTTACAATTTTGTAATTATCAACCATCATTATTAGTTGATCCTTCAGCTCCGGTTCCGCTTACACTTGTTGTTGTAGATGCATTATCAAACAAGTCTTCAAAATCATCGGGGCATCTTCTTGTTGTCTTAGATCAGCTCGAGTCCAATCATCCACACAAACTGTTACTTCTAAAGTGCTTGGATGTAATGAAGATAGTCTAGCTTCCAATATATTGCCTCCCAAGCTGAAGGCTTGCTCAACCGCAAATGTGGAAATAGGTGCTGCTAATATCTCTTTAGCAATAATTGATAAAACATGATATATATTTTGATGTCGGTTCCACCATTCAAGGATTTTAAATTTTTATTAACTAAACTTTCAGTATGAAACTCAAAATTTACAGATAAATAATTATCTAATTCGGGGTTATTAGTTGTCGTCTCCCTACCTTTTTTTTCGTTGCAGTAACCAACGATCCCATGCGCTAAGTCTTATTTGAATTACTGGTTCGCTATTACTAGATTCACTTAATGTTCCTAAGTTATATCTTACAATATAATCATTAAATAACTCAATTAAATCATTTCTTATTCTCACTATTATTCTTGTAATATCAATTTCATCTAATATTCCTAAATAATCATAGTAAGCTTGTAAAGTACTATTCAAACCTTCTAATCTAAATTTAGGATAAAAAAACAGCAGCAATAAGATAAAGTAAATGAATTTCTCTAAAATAATTCAACCATTTTACCTTCATAACAGTAATGGCTTCTAACAAAATAATATCATTAGGATCGTTACTTTCAAAATGTACATCGAGAGTACCAATAATGTTCAAACTTTCAAGAAGAAATGAATGTGTTGTAGGATAATAAACTCCGCTAAAAATTAAAGTAGCATAATTAAAAAAAATTAAAATTTCTAAATTTTTTTCACAAATATCCCATTGACTAGGGAAAGGTGTGATATTTTGAACATATTGAGAAAAAAAAACTACATAATGCTTGACATAAAAGAAAATATGTTGAATTCCAACGTGTTGGAACATCTCTTGAAAATTTAATCGTTTTAATACCATATTTGACAAAACTTGGCTCATTCTCTCCTTACTTGAGAATATGACCAAGTAAAATTAAGTGCCGTCTTAATAGGATCAATGAAAGGTGATAATTTTTACAGTCCATCTTGAACACGTAAGTTAAGGACATGACATGTGCAATGAATATGAAAAAACCGACCCCCTAAATTTGGTTGACATATTTCTTTTAAATCATTGATGGATGCAGTATTTGCAAATAAATTATCAAATCCAATTGTTAAAATTTTATCTACTAAATCATATTCATCAAAAATTATCTTTATCATTCTATAAATATTTTGTGCAGTATGTTGGTCATCAAAAACTCTAATTGCAATAAGTCGTTTTTTTATGGTAAATGATGCATCAATCCAATGAAAAGTCACACCCATGTATGAGGAAGATACATGACCTTTCCACAACTCATATGGTGTCTTGTCCAATCTCTTGTGAGGAAGCTTGTTCAGAACGTAGTTCGCGGAAAGTAATGCTTCCCCCCACAAGTTCTGGGGTAAACCAGAACTTGTCAACATGGCGTTCATCATTTCCTTCAACGTTCGATTTTTGCGCTCAGTAATCCCGTTTTTTTGAGAAGAATTAGGAGCAGTGGTTTCGTGAATAATTCCATGAACGGAACAATATTCACCGATTGGTGACACATATTCACCACCTTTACCACTCCTGATTTTCTTGATTTTTTTTTCCAAGTTGATTTTCAACTTCGTTCTATAATGTACAAAGCTCTCAATAGCTTCATCTTTGCTACTCAGAAAATACACATAACTGAATCTTGTGCTATCATCGATAAAAGTGACAAAGTACTTTTGACCGTCTCTTGTTTGCACAATATTCATATCACACACATCAGTGTGTACAAGTTCTAAGGGTTCAGAACTTTGTTCTATGGAATGAAATGATTTTCTATTCATTTTTGCTACAACACATGCCTTACACTTATTTTGGCTATCACTTGCAAATTTAGGTATAAGGTCCATATTAATTATTTACGCATCGTATCATAATTAACATGTTCTAACCTCTCATGCCATACATTTTGTGAGTCAATAATATAAGCAGAAGTTGTAGCTTTATTATTACCACTGTGTCTATTGATAGTCATTACAATGAATTTGAAAAGGCCCTCAGTGATGTATCCTCTTGAAGGGGTTTTATTAGGGGGGAATCCGGTAACGCAGCGGAAGCGGTGAAAATCGTATTTTCAGATTTCAAAACTTTTTCTCGGACTAATTAAATAAACATATTTATTTAACATTCCAATAATCAAATTATGAAAACAATATTCAAATGAATCAAATACAAGTGAATTTACCAAATTGCCCCTACATGGTAATTTGTCCATTTTAGTCCGAAATTGATCTAATCAATTTTGAATGATTCTAAATCATTTCTAAGATGAACTTAGCATGCTTGAATCATCAAAACACACCAAAAGAACCAAAATCCCATAATTCTATTATCTTGGCCGAGAGCACCATAAAGGGGGGCATTTGTGCCTTTTGTCATTTCATACATCAAAACACATCAAGATATAATCCAATCAACATGAAACTTTATATGCATCTTATATACATCCAATTACACAACATAAATGAAAAGCCCCAAATTTGGAATTAGTTATGAACCCTAATTTTTCAATTTCCACAAATTGGACAAATTAGACTTAATACTCTAAATCAATTACTTCAATCATCTTTCTTACATCCAATCCAAGTCTCAACACAATGAAACAACTCAAGATCAAATCTAGGTCATCTTAGAGTGGATCAACAACTCTAGATTAGCAACATGATTTCACAAATCTTAAAAGAATGTTTATTACTACAATAGTTAAACACTTCCTTCATTACACATGCTCAACACTTTCATCAAAGTTTTCCATCATCAAAACACAAGAAATAAAGAAAAGAATAACTTAAAAACATCACATGTTAAAGCATGGATCAAAAGAAACAATTTCATTACTAATAGTAAGTTTGAAAAACTTACTAAATCCAGGCTTTCCTTAAGCTTTTTCTTTTCCTTCTTCTCTTTTTCTTTGGTTTTTCTCTTCAATGGAGTTCTTAGAAAAGTGTATATGGTTACCAAACTCAAATGAAATGAAAACAATTTATACTTGCACAAATAATGCCTTGGCCGAATTTGTCACAAGCATTTTCAACAATTTGAATTTCAATTTCACTTCACAAACATTTGGTAAAGCAAATTAAATATCTAAACTTACTTTAAAGATATTTATTTACTTTAATAAGGCAACTTTAATCATTACAAAACAAATATCTAAATATAAGATATTTATATTTTAATTATATTAATCATTTAATAATTAAATAATTAAATAATTATTAAATACAAATATCTCAAATATATGTATTATATTTACATTAATATTAATACATATATTCTTTTATGATATATGTCAAATATCTCAATTTGACATTTAATTAATGTGTATTTAAAATAATCATGTATTAAATGTAAATACACAATAATCTAGTAAATGACTATCGGGTCCCTACACATGTATTTTGTGTTTAACCTTTAAACGACTTTATAAACAATCAATATTGTTTATTAATGTTGCTCTAGTGCTCTACGAGTTTATTTCATTATTGAGACTCTCTAGATTCAGGCGTATCCGTCACGAAATCAAATTTCGTGTCCATAATTTATCCACCCATAAATTATGACGATCACGGATAAACTGGCTGAATCATACAGGTCGAGGTCATGGCAAATGTTTAATTCCTCCGTCACAGGTATCCGGATTTATCCCAGAGATATAGATGTAAACGTCAAATCTCAATGGGGATTATCCAGTAGACTATTCTATTAGCAATCTCACAAGAATGTTTAGAACTAGCTTCTAAACTTTACCACGGGCCCATGGTTTTATCTGATTGCTAATTGTATGGACTGTTGGGGTTGGTGCTCAGAGCGCCAATCCGGACCGTATTTATGTCTGATTCATGAATACGAACATCCCCTTATTCCATAATATTACTTATTTATGGTTGCACCTCTTGTTCTTATATACATATTCGATCTGATTACCATTGGATTGAAACTAAATGTGGTTTAGTGATATATATATATTAGACAAAGGCCCGATAATATATAATGCAGTACACAGTTACAAAGTTGGTTTGTAATTGACATTGGGAAGTGTTAACTGCTAAATGTATATTATCAAATAAAGTTCCTGGTCAAGATTCACTATCACGGGTCGGTTAGTCAAATCTGTTGAGACCAGTACATGTCGTATATCGTGACTCGGTCCGATGGTTTATCCTAATGAACCATGAGTCTGCGGAGACTCGTATAGACATGTAGATGTTTATAATAGATAAACACTGAACGGCTCACCGAAGATTCTTAATGGATGGTACGCCAACGTCAATAAGAATCTTCTCTGGTTGAGTACATAGTGGTCCTTCGACTTGAGACAACCACTGTGGATGTATGAGATATCCTCCACACTTAGATGGCAGTCACGTCACCGATCTATTAGATCAGACCTCCGCCTGTTCGTTGCGTGTGGACTGATCCTCAGGATATCCTGTGTGTGGTCAAGATAGGATCCGTCAGTTCTGTGTACAGAGCATAGGTAGTCCATATATAATTAGCAGTCTGTTAAATCTGTGGCCACAGTAAACTTCGGAAGTAAGTTCCGAATGTTATTTAGAGATTGCTAATGAATACGTCGACGGGATAATACCTATAGAGATTTGACGTTTACATCTATATCTCTGGGATTATCTGGATACCTGTGACGGAGAGATTATACGTATGTAATGACCTCGACCTGTATGATTCAGCCAGATTATCCGTGATCGTCATAATTTATGGGTGGATAAATTATGGACATGAAATTAGATTTCGTGACGGATATGCCTGAATCTAGAGAGTCTCAATAATGAAATATACTCGTAGAGCACTAGAGCAACATATATAAATAATATGATTATTTATAAAGTCGTTTAAAGGTTAAACGCAAAATACATGTGTAGGGACCCGATAGTCATTTACTAGATTATTTGTATTTACATTTAATACTTGATTCTTTTAAATACACATTAATTAAATGTCAATTTGAGATATTGACTAATATCCTAAATAAAAATATATTTTTAATATTTAATGTAAATATTATACATATATTTAATATATTTGTATTTGATTAATTAATTAATTATTTAATTGTTAAATGATTAAATTAATTAAAATATGAATATCTTACATTAGGATATTGTTGTAAATGATATTAGTTGCCTTTGTTGACTTTAATAAAATATCTAATAAAGTTGTTTTTAGATATTTATGCAAGTTGATTTAATAATAATTGAAATGAAATTGAAATTACAATTTCTTGTATTTGGCTTAATGAATTTCGGCCAAGGCTTGTCTTGCACAAGTATAAATTATTTTTATTTCATTTCATCAATTAACCTAATCACTTTAAAGAAAACTCATTAATGGA
>SKCR01054858.1:0-29931 GCA_019454045.1 Zanthoxylum bungeanum | reverse complement strand
AAAACGGTTTTTTGGATCAGATGTGGAAGCTTACTGATTTTGTTGATGAAAAATATGTTTTATGAATGTTTTGGATGGGTTTTTGGGTGTTGGAACAATTGCCGAAAATTATTTCCGAGTTGAAATAAGAAAAAACACAACAGCGAAAAACGGCGTTCCCACCGGGTGACTTTTGAGTCAACCGGTGTCGACCCTAAACATTGAATTTGTCATTGTTCGGGCAGCCCATGAACTGCCCTAACACTATTGGGGCTGACCTGGGCAGTCTCCATAAGTGTTGAGTGGTCGTTTCGGTCAAAAAACGCGTTTTGCGTCATTTTGCGGAAAAACATTTTTCGTAAAAGTTTCGCGAAGTTTCTACCTTATTTGTGTTGTTATTTGATATCGAATAAATGTGTTTAGGTGAAATATGAATAAATTATTCATATTATATATTGAATAATTTATTCGGTAATTTGAAAAAAAATTTAAAATTACGATTTCGTCCGAATAGCGCTTCCGCTGCGTCATTCGCCCGAAACCCCAACATAATCATGTCTTAAATTTCTTACCACCAAGTCACATCATTTTCGCGGCATTTTATGGTTATTTCTTAAGGACTAATTTCTGATTACGGTGGTAATTTTTTATAATTCATAGTTACGCACTTGAACAGTTGACAGAGGGAATATTTTAAAATTTTGTTACAATAGTTGTAAATATGCGTCAATTCTATTTTAATGAGAGTAATTTAAAAATTTAATTTTTTAATTGATAAAAAGTTTGAGTGTAAAGAAAAGATACAAGGTTCAAATCTCGATCAGATGAATAGAGTCAGAATTAGATTGTCATTAAACAAAATATATTTTTGAGAGTGTTTAAAAATATATCAAAAAAATCCTCTCAAAGTTAATTATTTAAAATCTATTGATAATATATTTAAAAATACTAGTTAAATAGTACACTAAGCTGGCCCTATAATTATATTTAATAAAAAAAAGGTTACACTGTTGATTTGGTCAATCACAAATCTTTTCGTTATATTTACAATTTTTTTCTTACACTTTATAACTTAAAAAAAAAACTTGCATGAAAAACTCGGGAAAAGTTTGTCTACAATGAAAAACTTGAAAATTAATAAAATATCAACAGTGGAATAATGTTGGAGCCACGGTTTCGAATCGGAATCGTCTGAAATCTCTGGTTCCAGAAATCGCCAGAATTGCAATCGAAAAATTAGGTCCGCAACAAAAAAAAATTGATTCTTACTTCATATAGCATATCAAACACCTAAAAAACTTGAAAGATAATTTTAGGAATCGAAATGAGGCCGTATTAATGAATCGTCCTTCATATTTAAATCATATTAATGAATCAATTTTTAAAAAAATTTAAGTTCAAACCCTTTTTAATTTTTTTTTTCAAATTAAAACTAATTTAATTTAACTTTATTTTTATATTTAATTTTATTTTTAAAAAAATGGTGGTTCGGACTTTGGAGGTTCCGGTTCTAGTTCGGAACCGCGGTTTCGAAACCGCCAGTTCTGATTCCAAAACTGGAATCGGAATCACAATTTTATGATTCGGTTTCGGTTCCTCTTTTTGAGGAACCGAAACTGATGAGATTCAACTAGAAACGAAACCCCAAGAACCTTCTTCACGGTTTTGTTGGGACAAAACCTTTTAATATCTCGCAAACACTTAGGGATCTAGTCCTAAAAACTCTTAATAATGCCTTTGAAGAATTTTGAACAACTTTTATATTCGTCACAACGGTCACCAATACTTTGATTAGAGTTATTCACAATGTAACAAAAAAATCATCAATTTCTTAGGGATAGCTCACGTTGGTTTTGTTATTTAGGGCACAATATAATCTGCCTTTTTATTATTCAAAAGAATATTTAAATAATAAATACATATGGATCCTAATTTTAATATAATTAAAATACTAATATGAACACTAATCCTAATCCAATTAAAACACCCCTAACTTGATCCTAATCTCCCCAATTCACGTCACAATTGTTGTTACAATTCACAATTGTGAATTGGAACCCAAATGCAAGGCTCACTTTGAATAAAATTAAAATAATATTAATAACAACATATCTAATGCCATATTCGGCTAACAACAACAAATTCTTTCGGCATTCAAGGTCTTTTCTTGTAATTCTTGAATCCTCTGATGCTATTATTAGGCTTGATGTACTTGGACCCATTTTTACTCGCATTTGACTTGATATCTTTCGGCTTGGATTTTTTTGGACATCTCCACTCCCTCAAGATTGTTAGCGATATATTCTCAAGATTGATTTTGATGATGCAACAGTATAAAATTTCGACGCGCATTAGCTGACATTACAAAAAAATATTGAAATAGAAAGGTGATGAAGAGCGATGAATGTGCATATTCAACTGACTAATGAAGAATATCTTGTATGGTCTTAGTCTATAGATCTCTTTGTAAGTGAGTTGTTAATTTAAGTCTCTGAACTCGTATGACATATGCATATTCACTTAAATGCATTAGGCTCATGTGCAATATAATTTTAATCTTCAAATCATACATTTTGGCATTGAGACTGGCATACCGATCCCCCACACCAGCATACCAATGACCCAGTTATGTTATGAGCAGCTTTGTATTGCCTCTGGAACATGGTTACTCATACCGGCCACTCTAAGATTTGCACAATTATTGGAATCGGTTCAGAACATACCGACATTCATACCGGGGGACCTTGATCGGCGTAAACACACACGTATAACGCAAGCGCACGTATCGTTCAAGTAGTATAAAAATATCGATCTCACGAGGACTTAATATATAATCTATTAATTTTATGAGGTCAAATGATTACTAGTATCTAACAGGTTGTTTGATTGATATGAAATGGTGACGATTCTAAATTTAAAAACAAGTAAATAAAATTGTTCGAAAGTAGGTTTTAAGAAAATTCAATTATAAAAACTATCTAGGGTTGTGATTTCTTCCAATATCATTTTAAATATGAAGTGGTTATCTTAAAGTTGGGTAATATATTGATTTATTAACCTGGAACACTAAATTATGTGTAAGCCTCTATCGATGGTCAGACACAAATACCCAGTTTAACCAATTGAACCATATGTCTATGTCAACCAAATTATCTGGATTCATTAAGTTTAAGTTCCAATTATGGCTACCCCCGCCCGACATGTATATGTCTATCTTGTAGGGAAATCTATTAAAGGTTATCTATCCTCAAGGAAGATCGTGGGCTATTGAGTCTAAGGCTGAAACCTAAAATCCCTATGTCTAGTTCATTTTAGATTTACCAGATCAATTTTATTAGTGGCCAGTTAATAAAAAAGCATTAAGATTAAGACTCAATAAATAAATCTTTATAATACCCAAACTATAATATATAACCCCTTATAAACCGGTGATATTGGATTTCATCTCACAACCCCAGATAACTGGCTTAGTTACGACACATATTTACGGGTAGTAAAAATTTAAATAAAATAAAAGACATAAAGTAAATTCTGAAAATTAAATACGGAAAATAAATTGCTGAAAAATAAAAAAAAAAGTAAAAAGTAAAAGTAAAAAGTAAAAGTAAAAAAAAAAGTAAATTACTGAAAGTAAATTGCTGGAAAGTAAATTGCTGAAATTAAATAAAGTAAAAGTATAAAGAAAATGCTGGGGTTAGAGGATCAATTTTATTACTACTATTTTAGATATCTCCTTAATATAATATATATAACTTTGCGTGATAATTACCAACCAGTCATATAGGTGGTATCCTGATTAAGTCAAATTAATAATTAATTATCAACCGACCAACCAGGCGGTATCCATACTTAGTCAGGTTAAAACCAATTTATAATTAATTTCCAACTGGCCAATATAGCGGTATCCTCATTAAGTCAGGTTTTAAATCGTTTATATATTATAATTAAGGGAGATTAATCTAAATAGCAATAATAAAAGCTTTACCTTTCACCCCAGCAAGGGATAATTACCTCCTCATTGCTTGAAAAAAAAAACTGCAAAAGTAAAGAAAGAAAATGTTTGTGCGTAAAAGTAAATAATTGCGGAAAGTAAAAACTGAAAAGTAAAGAAAAGAAAGTGCGAAAGCGAAAATTAATTACTGAAAACTGAAAATAAACAAACTAGATACAATCTTCTTATTTATTCTTAAGGAATTTCAAAGAAGAAAGTATGAATTTTACAAATGAAATGACTTGGTATTTATAGGCAAAATTTTGCCTATATCAAATCATCCATCAAATTCTCCACCAAATCCATTATTAATTTCTCCACTAATTACTCCACCAAATCCATAATTGCTCCACTAATTGCTTATCTTGTTTGGTGTTGATTTGATAATTTTTATTAATTATTTATTAATTTATATTTTGCTTTGAAAATGATTGATAATGACTTTAATAATTACACATCACACACTTCTGGATGGTTCATCAATTTCGGTCATGACCTCTTCAGAATTCGAAAATATTTTCTCATTCAAAGTTGTAGATCTTTGAGTCTTTTTTAATCTGGCACTTAAATCAGCTCAATCCGATATCTGAGTAAAAAGTTATGCCCAAAATACGACAGATGCGCAAAATTGGAATTCCCAAAACTGCACTTCGTCAAAACGCTCTTTCAAGTTTCCAATCTCCAAAATTAATATATCAAGTCCAATAATTGCCCTTATTTGACTCATATTTCATCCTAAATGATTTCATTGAGACCCGATATTATTTTATCTGCAAAATAAACTAAAACACATCAAAACGTTCATCAACCCGAGAAAGTAAACAAAATATTAAGTTAAAGGGGCGGTAAATATTGATATATTTTCTGCTCTCATCAACCTTCATATTTTACATGCTCTTGGAAACCTGCATGATCCATACCGATTTTCATACCGTTCAGTAAACTGGTCTTATGTGCGCTTAGTCAAACAATAACATTTTATAGTTGTTGTAATGGCAGACCACATATCGGACTCAGCGCAAACATCATGGACTGCTTTCATTTTCTCTATAAATTGAGTCTCTATTTCATTTTTGCATTGTTCTGGAACCTCCATAGAATTTATTATAAGGCAAAAATAGAGAGTTTTCTAAACCTTCATATTCATACACTCTTATACTCAAGTATACACACAACACCTTCATATCGTTTATAGTGAGCTTAGATTTATTGGGTTAGAAACTCACACTAAATCTTCATTATCTCTGTGAGTGTCCAAATTGTACTTTAAATTTCTTTATTTTAAATATTTGTGGTAGTGAAATTCCTTATTGAGTGGATATACTCAAAATAGTGCATTTGTATAAAATGTTTGTGATTGAGCTTATTGAGAAAACTCATTGTAAACGTTTTAAGAGTGAGCCTAGGTGATAAAACTCTTGTGTAAAAGGTTTGAAATGAAATGATGGGACAAAACTCTTGGTTGCGAGTGAGCCACGGAAACTCGATGTACATACCTAGTCGCACACCCATCAAACAGTCATGATCTTAAGAATAACATTTTATCGAATACCTTGTGTGTTCTATTATTACCTATATTTTTTTAAAAAAAATCTTATATATTTAATCCCTATTATTTCAATATATATTGCTTAAGTGAATTTTATCAAATAATTTTCAAAATATGAGAAACCCTAGATGGTATGAAAATCTTTTTTTACAGGGTCTTGATGCTTTAGAGAAGAGAAATAAGAGTGGGCTTTAAGAGTTTTTTTTTTGTCATACCTATTTTTTTTCCCGCATAGTTTTTTTATAATTTCCCATAAAATTCACAGGAGTATTCTTTGAATAGTGCATTTTTTTTTCATATTTCGTGATGATGATACATGCATTTGTCTTGTCATGAAAGAAAAAATAAACAGACGAGACAGAGAGAGCACAATGAAAGAAAACTAGACAGAGGGAAAAAAAATCCTTATAATAATAATTAATAGCGATGAAAAGAAGCAATCAAAAAATGGAGTGTTAGGTGGGAAAGGAAAGGGAAGGGATTGTAGCAAATGTGGCCTCCTTTTATAATCGGCTAATTCTATATTAGAAAAGTAAAATTGGTGAAATCCACGTGTCCATGTACAAACTTCCTTTTAGAAATGTATTAGAAGCTTCGTTCAAGGGACGACCAAGAAAATTTGGCCACCATTTTCCATTAGTTGATTAAAAAATTGAAAAAAAAAAGATCCCATTTCTTCCTCCAATCCTTTAAGCTAAGCTTTGAAACTCTAAAGAAGATTAATTAAAGTAGGAGGGTGTTTCTTTATTTAATTATTTTTTCCCGTTTATTCATTATTTTTGTTGTGTTTCTCAAAATTTCTAGAACCCACGTCACTTTCTTTTTGGTCGAGACTCTTTCTAATCTCCCTCTTTATAATAAGAGTACCGTGCAAGAATTAACGAAAGAGAATACTCTCAATTTTTTTTCAGTGAAGTTATGGTCTTTGCCCATTTATCCAAAGGAGTTGTTTCGGTGATTGCTCATGGAAGCACATAGGAGTACCAATATTGTTCTTTCTGGGTTTTATTGCTGGGGTTGGGAGTTCTTGACTGCTCTCTTGCTCTTTAGTTGCTCCTTCTAATCCCGCAAATCAGGTTTTATTTCATTTTTTAACTAATAGGATTTTAGTGTAATTATTTTAGTTAGATTTTTCTTGAAAAAGGGTAGTGATTTTGGGGGTTGGTGAGGGGCAAATCGGGAAAATGGCGCAGAGGTCGGTTCCGGCGCCGTTTTTGATGAAGACGTACCAGTTGGTGGATGATCCGAGCACTGATGATGTGATATCATGGAATGAAAGTGGCACCACTTTTATTGTCTGGAAAACTGCTGATTTTGCCAAGGATTTGCTGCCTAATTACTTCAAGCACAACAATTTTTCAAGCTTTGTTCGCCAACTCAATACATATGTAAGCTGCCCTTCTCCTCTAATTTCATTTTATTTATTTATTTTGACAATCAAGTTCTTGAAGCTTAAGAGGAAAAAAGAAACAATTGTGATTATATTTTTCTTAGCTTTTGTGCAAATAGATATGGAAATATATTTCTTTTTCAAATAAATTATTTTCAAATCCTGAGTTTTTGATCCAGAAGCTTTGATCGATATTTAATTATAAAGTATCAATCTACGACTTTCACACCTTTAGATTCAGTAGATGATAGTTGAAGTCCAGAACGATCCAATATTGCGTGCTGGAAATTGTCGTGATTTACAAATCACAGTTCACATGTGCAATTGCCTCGTGAAATCACAATTACTAAATGCGTGCTTCTAGAAGTTTTTCGGCGCGCACATGCATAGAGTCACAATTCTTCAATTTTGACCGAATAAATTGCAGGGATTTCGGAAAATCGTGGCCGACAAGTGGGAATTCGCCAACGAGAATTTTCGGCGAGGTCACAAAGAACTCTTAACCGAAATCCATCGTCGCAAAACAGTGACACCGCTAGGGCCGACACAAACGGCGGGAAAAGTGAAACCCACCTCGCCTTCGAATTCAGGCGAGGACATGGGGTCCACGTCCACGTCATCTCCGGGTTCGAAGAACCAGGGATCGGTTGAGACTGCGAAGGTCGCTGACTTATCGGACGAGAACGCGAAGCTGAGAAGAGACAACGAGTTGCTGAGTACACAATTGGCGCAGGCAAAGAAACAGTGCGACGAGTTGATAACTTATTTAACAGAGTACGTCAAGGTGGCGCCAGACCAAATCAATCGCATCGTGCGGCAAGGAAGCTGTGGTGGGTCCAGCCGCGGCGATGGTTTGGTCAGTCATGATGGTGATATTGATATCGATGATCACGAAAAAGGAGAAAGTAACGGCGGAGATTTGAAACTGTTTGGGGTTTGGTTGAAAGGGGAACAGAAAAAGCGAGCTCGTGAGGAAACTGTTGCGTGTGGTGGGTCTCCTCATGAGATGAAGAACGTTGAATTTCGTGCGCCGTTGTTGAAGAGCAGCAAAGTCTGCAACTGACACGTGGCATAAAACGAGTTCCTATGATTAAGACTATGCGCTCTCTGTATTGGATTGACTGAATATATGTTGTAGGTTGGGTTGCTTGCGTAAGATGTAGAAAAAATCTCTGCTACACTTAGTTTGTAAAATTGTACGGTTGGTTTGTGGTTTTTGAGTTTATTTTGTTTGTTGTATGAAGTGGGTGGGCGAGATCAAAGCAGAAAGGCAAAAATGGATCTCGAACCTTCCTTTTATATCGATAAAAATAAAAGATCTCACTAGATACAAGGTTCAATAATAAGATGATCATAGTTTGAATATATGGCATTTAGTTTCCGTTTATCCTTAATTATATGTTGTTCCGGCGTGAGTTTGTGGTGTATGATTCATGATTTTATTTTGAAATTTTGGGTTCGAATCAAGAAAGGATATTTCTTTAAGAACTTAGAACATCCGAAAGTTTTTTTTATTCCGCTTAATTCGGAAGTGGAGGAGATTTAATGATGAGATTTATAATTATTTCAACAAAAAAAGTTAATTATATGTTGTTTTTAGTTATAAAGTCAAGATGGAGGTGTGCTTAAGATGCAAAACAGCAATCTGCAACCCAAAAAGGTGATTTTGATGCCGGTTAATTTTTTTTTTTTATTTTTTAATCTTTGAAAAGTGGAAATCCGTCGTTAAATTACTACTTCTGAGATTAAATAAAACAGGTAAAATTTTCGATTGTCGCAGATTTCGGTAAAAAATGCAAAGGAATCCTACTACTATTATTGAACAAATAATTCAGCCAATTTATCGAGAAAAGGCGTAAAAATGCAGTAAGGATATGTTATTTATGAATTGAGAAAAAAGTTAGTAAAGATGCAGTTCAATAATATGTTATTTAAGACGATCAAGATTCAATACCAATATGAGTTTTTAAACTCAATCAATTATAGAATTTATCTAATTTAAATTTTAAATAAATATTTATCATCTGATAATTGTTATTTAGTAAATTAACACAAACTCAATTTAACACTAGATCTTAATTTATTAAGAGATCTAGAACCATTATTTTACTCGTCATCGATTCTAATCAATCTTAACGTTTGCTAATTTTAGGTTCGTCCTATGTTTCAAACAAATCTTAATAACCGTTGTTGTTATTGTTGTTGTTATTGTTATTTTTATTTTTATTTTTTAATCTTTGGAAAGTGGAAATCCGTCGTTAAATTACTACTTCTGAAATTAAATAAAACAGGTAAAATTTTCGATTGTCGCAGATTTCGGTAAAAAATGCAAAGGAATCCTACTACTATTATTGAACAAATAATTCAGCCAATTTATCGAGAAAAGGCGTAAAAATGCAGTAAGGATATGTTATTTATGAATTGAGAAAAAAGTTAGTAAAGATGCAGTTCAATAATATGTTATTTAAGACGATCAAGATTCAATACCAATATGAGTTTTTAAACTCAATCAATTATAGAATTTATCTAATTTAAATTTTAAATAAATATTTATCATCTGATAATTGTTAATTTAGTAAATTAACACAAACACAATTTAACACTAGATCTTAATTTATTTAAGAGATCTAGAACCATTATTTTACTCGTCATCGATTCTAATCAATCTTAACGTTTGCTAATTTTAGGTTCGTCCTATGTTTCAAACAAATCTTAATAACCGTTGTTGTTATTGTTGTTGTTATTGTTATTTTTATTTTTATTTTAAATTAGAGGGTTGGATAATAGATATTTTAAAGTAGAGTTGTGTGGAGAGTCTGATGAGCAATTATAATACACATATTTTCCGCCCTTTTATCTCAATGGTTTGTGGGTGATATTGAACATTACGAACAAATTGATTTGTTTTGGGTATCTTTTGCAGGTCAAAATGATATCATGACTCAACGAAGTTAATTATGGATGAAAACGACAAGATACAGAGTAAATAGGGGAAAATTTTGGAGTCGAAACGTGTATCTCGACGTTGGAATCGTGTTGAGATGCGACACTTCTCAAAATTGGAGCAGAACGTCAAATGCCAAATTGAGTTAAAGCAAATTGGCGCGTCGCGACGCCCTTGCATGAGCTTGGGCAAATTTGGATGAGTAAAGTCGCGACTCGCTGATTCGTCCCCAGCTTGTCCTGAATCTGATTTTTAATGAGGAAACATTCCATGGACTCCCTATATAAGCATAGTTCGTCCCTAAAACCTATTATAAAGTCTCATAACATATTTTGGAGCCTCCAGAGCATAAAAGAATGCCTATAACAATGTAAGAATTAGTACATCAACCCTGAGTTATAGTTTGAAGTTAAAGACTACAAACAAGAGTTTATTTCTTCCATTTTCTCTTTAACTTTATCTTTTTATAAGTTTTTGTCTTGTGTTAATGATTGTAGACGCTGATTTTCACCTGACGTCTAC
Source organism: Zanthoxylum bungeanum (assembly GCA_019454045.1). Taxonomy (NCBI): domain Eukaryota; kingdom Viridiplantae; phylum Streptophyta; class Magnoliopsida; order Sapindales; family Rutaceae; genus Zanthoxylum; species Zanthoxylum bungeanum. The sequence continues at coordinate 19,556 of SKCR01054858.1, read as the reverse complement.
AATCGAGAATTTGTAGGGAGGGGCACTGGCGATCCTGCAAAACAAAGTAGTAGGATGAGCGAGGAGGGTCTACCCACCGGTGTGGTGGATGCCGTAGGCGCTCCGACGCCCAAGTCAGTAAATGAACAATAGAAGTAGTAGATGAGAGGTCAATGTTAGATGCTACCTTGTACTCCGTTAGGTGTCGTGAGGGCGGTAGGTCGGAGGTGTGGTGAGCTTGAGGATGTCCCCAAAGTTGTGAGTAGGAGAGCTAGAAGTTGAATCCCCCCACCTTCTGGAGCCTTGTTTCCTATATATACATGCTATAGTAACGTGTGCCTTTATTGCCTTTAATCGTATGTTGGATCATGGTAACGGTCGACTTCATGAGGAGTTATTACTGCGTTGTAGGCTGGAACGGATGGGTTGTGAATGGCGTTTATGAGCCTGAGCGTTATGTGGATTGGCATGGGGTGAGCCCCGATTATGGTTTGGGCACGAGGTATTTCAATGGGCCTGGGCTTGTGAATCTCTGGGCCTCTATATACTTCAAATCTTGGGACTTCCTTTAGAGGTAGAAGCTTGGGCCTGAGTCTTATGTTGGAGAGTCTGGGGTGCGTTCAGTATTGGGCTTGAAGCAAAATGATGAAATTGCCCCTGGACCAAATTTGGCCCATACAGTTTGTCTCATACTCTCTAAGTCAATGAGTCATTGGCTTGGAGAGTACTTGACGAGTGTGTCGTCTCGGACGAGGCCATAGTATGTTGGTGTACTCGAGCGTTGATGTTGCCTATTGATTGAACCAAACGAATGTCAAGTTATGAACTTGACTCTACAAGAGTTATTGGGGGAAGTACCCAATCGACCGAACCAGATGATAGTCAGGATATTAGTCATTCGACATGTGTATTCCATGTCTACAAGTTTACTCGATATTAGTCCATGGGGGATGTCCCCGGTCGACTGATCTAGATGAAGATTCAGGGAATGTCTACAAGTTGACTCGATATGAGTCCATGAGGGATGTCCTCGATCGACTGATCTAGATGAAGATTCAGGGAATGTCTACAAGTTGACTCGATATGAGTCAATGGGGGATGTGCCCGGTCGACTGATCTAGATGAAGATTCAGGATATAATTCATACGACATGTGCAAACCATGCCTACAACTTGACTCGATATGAGTCTGTGGGGGATGTCCCAGGTCGACTGGTCTTTGACGAGGCCAGGAAGATATAAGTCATACGACATGCGTAGTCCATGTCTACAACGAGACTAGACATGAGTCCATGGGGAATGTCCCCGGCCGACTGATCTAGATGAAGATTCAGGATATAATTCATACGATATGTGTAAATCATGTTTACAACTTGACTCGATATGAGTTTATGGGGGATGTCCCCGGTCGACTTACCAGATGAAGGTTCAGGGTAATCCCCGTACTATGGGTCAAAGGACCAAGGGGAATCTTCAATACTATATGGACCAGATGAAAGTCTATGAAAGTCTTCACTCTACATATCTGAGGAACGTCCAAGAGTTTTTCCTTATCATACTACTAGACCTGATGAAGGTCTATGTAAGTCATCACTTATTCTCCTGATGAGGGTCCATGAGACTACGGTCGTGTGGATTTGTCGAATTGACTTGATAAAGATCCAAGGAGGTCATTACTTCATTATACTATACCTGTCGCATGAAGGTTTTGTCGAATGGACAAACTGATTGATTATTTTGTATATTGGTGCCTTCTGGCATCGTGGCCGGTATGGGCTACTTTATACATGTGCTATTATGGTTTGTTGGCATTTTGAGTGTGGCAGCAGTTTATTAGGCCTTCACCATTCTTTGGAACTCGGCCATTTCATGCATGGGCTTTTGGTACGTGGAGATTTCATGGATCTTGATTTTAAGCAATGTGGTTTTTCTTATGGGCTTTCTGGAACAATAGGCTTGGAAATGGGCCTTAGTGAGTCTGATGCAATGAACTTCAACTTGTGCATGAATCTGTCATGTGGAATTCTCTCTCCCACGTGAATTGGCTTGTATGAGCTTCCAGCTTTTGACATGGGCATGTGATTTTTGGCAGAAAGTGTTTCAGCTTTTTGTTTTGGGGAAACAAACATTTGGGCTTCTACTTGAGCACGTATGGGCTTTAGTTAATTCATAATCGTGTCGAGTGTGATCCTTCTTTTGCAGGCGACTTTAGTCGTAAGAATTTTGCATATAGTTTTGGAAAGTTGGCACTTATACTTTGCATGAATTTTTGTCGAATGAGGAGTGAATCTCTCTTGGCGTGTCAGTGTGGTTGGTTTGGATTTTGAAGGGGATTACTTTCAAGCGATGTGGGATTAGTTCAGTTTCGCTCATTCCTCTGCCTTCCATCAAAATAATCGATGTGGGACTACTCAATAAACTCATGGCTGATTTGTGGTGCGTGAGTTGCTTTTCTGTTCAGTAGAGTCTTCATTCCGTCGTGTCTTTATTTGAGACACCACAATCAAATGGCTTCCCTAGTGAGTCCGTAGCAGGTGGCCCAATCGAAATTCCAAGCTGGAAATCAAGCGGCAGAGAGGAGTCCGCTACGTTCAGTACGACGCACATATAGCTGGAGTCCCTGTACGCGTCTGTGCCATATAAATCATGTATAGACTGAAGATGTTCGGTATCATAAGACTTGTGTAGACTGAACGTGTTCGTGCATCGCAAGACCAGTGTAGATTGAACGTGCAGGGCTGGAATCCTTACACGTGAGTATGAAAAAAATTTAAAGAGCCCGAGCATGGAAGATGATCCCAAGGTAACGCTGTAGTCAATGGTGATTTCGAAGAAGGTACGTGGATGTTTAGAGATGTTTATTGCTTATCACCAACCTAGATGAAGAAACATCCTCATTATCCGATTGTTTTGTATACGTAGTTGAGCGTGTGGCAGTTTTGAAACTGCCGAGTGGTGAGTGCATGTCTTAGGGAGTAGGGGCTCTCTTCACGTGACTTTCCATGCATGTTCCACACTCGTTTCAATTTTTGTGTCGAGTGGTGTACGAACCAAAATTGGGCCAAGGATAAAACCGTCTTTTACCTCAAAAGCCCAAAATAGTGTGCAAAGCCCAAAATGGTATGCAAACCCCGAATTAAAGACTAGGCCCAAAAAGATTTCTATTATTGTATTACAATTAAGTCATAAGCTTAAATACAAAACCCCTAAATTATATCAACTACTCTTCTTCTACTTTGCCCGACACAAAAATTATTCCCACCTGCTCAGACTTTCTATCAAATACACAAGGCACGTGGTGGGACTTACGCCAGCTGCCAAGGATGATAATTTTCATCTATAAATAGGAACGAAATTCGAGAAATAAGGGCAGAGCTTAACTTCTTTCATCCAAGTCTGATACAATTTATTCAGATATTGGTTATATTCTCCATTTCTAAAAGTATTTTGTCATTGCCCTCACGGCCATCCAAACAAAGTTGAGGCAATAATAAACCTCAACTTCACTTTTTACATATTTACTGATCATTTCATACTACTGACTTGGGCGTCGGAATGTCCTCGGTACCTACCACACCGGTGGGCAGTCTACTCCCATTCATTCTTCTTTGTTTTGCAGGATCGCTAGTGCCCCCAATTACAAATTCTGATTGTGGACATCGGCTGAATTCCAGCATCCACAAGTGGAAAGGTTTCTCCCTCCCTGGAACCATTTTTTTGTGGTTGTAGCTTGGAGGCAGCAAGCTGTGCTGTGCTTCAAACCCTCAACCCCATCCTTGGCAAGGCTATGCTATACCATTAAGCTATTTCCGCCAGCTTCAGTAATGGTGAAACACTACTGAGCGATTCACGTATCATTTGATACGGATGAATTCTGTTAGGTACATGAGAATATGGACATCATTTCGTTCAACTCACACTACTAGGTTGGGAAATGAGCAAATTGAGTGGATTGTTTTTCAGCATGATGTTTGTCCTGATTTCAGTTCAAGCTTTTTTTTTAAGTTGTGGACTGGTTGTTCGGTGTTTTCAATTTTGGATGAAACCACTCCATGATAGTGGGATTTTGCTCTTAGATTGCTTTTTGGGCTGGTTGCTTTGCTATTGGGCTTTTGAAAGCTTTGTTTTGTTGTAGTTGACTGACATTGCTTGGGCTGATGGCTGACGTGGGCTTATGACATGTGCGAATGATCCAATTGGGGCTCGGAAGTGCAATTGTATGATTGGGCCTGGTTGTCGTAGGCTGTTAGAGTTTCTCGCTTATGTTGTGTATTGATTTGGGCGATGAATTAGGATGGCCTTAATCATGAGTGTTAAAAGTGTGGCATGGCGTTCGACAAGGAGGCTGCAGTGACTTTATAAACCTTTCTTTTGATGATTATGGTTTGGGCTTGCTGTAGGAACCAATGTCTTTGGTACGTGTGAGGGAAATTATTTGGAGCCATCCCTTATACTTGGAGAAAGTCAATGAAGCCCAGTAGATTGGGTCTGATGTGAGTCCGTACGGCCACAGTTGATTAGCCCAAGTGAATGTCCATTAGATTCCCATTTCCAAAATGTCCGCGGCTGATCAGTCTTGTGATGAGGGTCTCTCATGTCTTCTAGAGATGGGAACTCTTTTAACGTCGACTGAAGAAGATGAGACTTCTCTCATGTAGTCTGGAAGAGACGTCAAGCCTTTCATGTAGTCTTAAGGATATGATGTCGAGCGGGACAATATCTTCATGATGTGTATCCATGCAGTGTTGATTGAATCTTAGGTAGTTCAGCCTATTGAATCTTAGGTAGCTCAGCCTACCTATCTGTCGTGTCGAATGAATCTCCAGCCAATAGCTAATCATTCCTTGATGTCGTGCCGATTAAAACCTTAGCCTCTAGCTAAGACCTCTTTCTTGTCGTGTCGAGTGGAGTCTCAGACTCTAGATGGGATTTCTTCATTGTCGTGTGGAGAAGAACCTCTGCCATCTAGCTAGGATTTCTTCATTCTCATGCCGAATGAGATTTAGAACAAGTGTCGAGCCTCATATGTGGAGTGTCGAGTGGAATCTTTAGCAAGTGACAAGCTACATATAGTAATTGGGACATCCTCAACAACAAACTAATGTCGAGTGGGACATCCCTAACAAGTCATATGCCAGATATTGTAAATGTCGACTGAGCCATCCATAACGATTACCTAGTTGTAAATTGTAGTGTCGACTGAGACACCCATAGCTAGTCTCACACTATAAATTGTAATACCAACTAGGATATTTATTACAAGTCCTAAACCACATATTGATGTCGACTAGGACACCCACAGCTAGTGTCGTATTACAACACCTATTATAAGTCTCATGCCTTACTGATGTCGACTGAGACATTCTTAAAAAATGCAATCCATACCTGGTAATGTTGACCGGGGTATCCACGCCAAATCTTCACTCGGGTACTGTCAACTGGGATATCCTCCTTACGCCAAGTGCATCGCTCTATCACATGAGGTAAATGGTAGGAAAAATAGTTTCATTGAAGGGACGTGCCTTGCTCCTGACGTAGGTCATTGAGACTATGGTCGAATGGAGTCTAGAATCGACGATACTCCATACATGTAATCTGGAGGAGATGACAAGCCTTTAATGTCGTTTGAAGAAGACAACAACGCTTTTATATCGTTCGAAAGAGATTGAGATACATTTATAACGATGAATTCGAAAATCTTCATATGTAGTAAGATGTTGATAGTGATCTTTTTGCGTAGTCTGATACTATCTCGGCTCAGCTTTTTGGTACTGGAAATCTGACTCCATGTAGATTGGAGAGAATTGCTCTTTTGGACTCTCGCATTTCCTTTCACATGGAGGAAGTGATTTATTGTGATCGGTCTGCTGGAGAGATATGGTTTCTTATTTGGTAATTTAGTGGATGGTCGTCTGATGGTGGATTTTCACTTGTTGAATGCTCATAAGAGATCAGATCAGATGAAAGCATTGTTGGGGTGACCGGTAGCCTCGGGCCCTTGGGAGGTTGAAGAAATATGTTTCAATGTTTGTGATTATCTTTGGAGGATGGCTAATTTGGTGAACATAAGATATGTAGTCTGCTGGTTGCGTGACGCTTTATAAGAATGATGTTTGAAAGGATCGTAAATGAAGAGATCTTTGAATGCTATGAATCGCTAGGGCCCCACGGTGGGCGCCAAACTGTAGACGCTGATTTTCACCCGACGTCTACAATCGAGAATTCGTTGGGAGGGGCACTGGCGATCCTGCAAAACAAAGTAGTAGGATGAGCGAGGAGGGTCTACCCACCGGTGTGGTGGATGCCGTAGGCGCTCCGACGCCCAAGTCAGTAAATGAACAATAGAAGTAGTAGATAGGAGGTCAATGTTAGATGCTACCTTGTACTCCGTAAGGTGCCGTGAGGGCGGTAGGTCGGAGGTGTGGTGAGCTTGAGGATGTCCCCAAAGTTGTGAGTAGGAGAGCTAGAAGTTGAATCCCCCCACCTTCTGGAGCCTTGTTTCCTATATATACATGCTATAGTAACGTGTGCCTTTATTGCCTTTAATGTCCGTTGGATCATGGTAACGGTCGACTTCATGAGGAGCTATTACTGCGTTGTAGGCTGGAACGGATGGGTTGTGAATGGCGTTTATGAGCCTGGGTGTTATGTGGACTGGCATGGGGTGAGCCCCGATTATGGTTTGGGCACGAGGTGTTTCAGTGGGCCTGGGCTTGTGAATCTCTGGGCCTCTATATACTTCAAATCTTGGGACTTTCTTTAGAGGTAGAAGCTTGAGCCTGGGTCTTATGTTGGAGAGTCTGAGGTGCGTTCAGTATTGGGCTTGAAGCAAAATGACGAAATTGTCCATGGACCAAATTTGGCCCATACAATTATCAGCACCAAAATTTTTCCAAAATCAAGACAAAAGTATAAGCTCCTGAGAATCCACAAATTTCATAAATAAAATTGACTCGTGGATGTCGGTCTTGCTTAATCAAACTATTTTAACAGTATTCAGTCCGTTTGTTTTATCTGACTTCGGTGTTGACCAATTTTAGCTGTCAACATGAACAAAATAATATAAATAAATCATATAAGTCATAGTTTATCCACTAATAATGTTATTCCATATAATTTTATTTTTTATTTTGATTTAAATTAAACACACTAGAAACTTGAAAGTTGTATTTTTCCATTAGTTGATTTATTTATCACAAATAAAATATTCGTGTATATTTTTAATCTTTTATGTTACTGTATATTTTTAGTATGTTGAATTAAATTGAAAAAATTCTTTTTCAATAATTAAGAATCGCATTTTATTAAAAAAAACTGAACACCTAATGAAGCCCCAAATTTTTCTCGCAAGGCAAAACGGGCGTTTTCGACCAACAGAAGATTAAGAACAAATGGCCATAAACTTGTGCCAGTGGCAGTTTTTACAGCCCCAAATCTCCTACCCATCCGCTTCCCCTTTAAGATATTTAGGTCCATTAACATCAAATTCCTCAACGGGTAAGATCACTTGCTCTGTCACAGCATCACCATTTCCGATGGACTCGCACAATGAAGGCCGTAAGAAGTTAATGGAATTCCCCTACGCTTCAGGCCCTGTCAAGGACCTGATGGTTGATCTCGTATCAACGGTAGAGAATCGCCTCCACTCACAGCTGCTCCCTTGCACTCTCCCGCCTGATGTACAGTATTACGAGAACCAGAGTGGCACTTCTCAGGCTTCTCTTCAAATCAGATCCGGCCTCAATTCCTCACCGGTAATTTTATTATATATTTTGACGATAGTTTAATTACAAGTTGTCACTTGTATGAATTTGCATCATAACGTGATAAATTTGTTTAGATAGTGTAAAATTGTTGTGGGTATTTCGTGAAATTAACTTTAAACTATATGTCTCTTGTATCTTGAAGTTGGTTACTCCAACCATTTCCGTTGCTATAATTAGGGTTTGAGATTGGGCACAGTTGATTGTTAAATATTGGTCTGGGTTGATTCAGTCTCGCATCGTTATCCACATGTTTCAAGCCTGAATCCAATGCCTGTTAAAGGGCATGTTCTTCGCTTAAAGTTAGAGATAAGGATTAAATTTTTATTTCTTTCACTTAAAAATAGAGACAAGGTTGTACTACTCGATTGCCTAAGCGATTTGTGTTTACTAGGTTGTGATCTTCATGTTTAAGCCTATAATGCCTTACTTCATTTGATGTGGATTGGAACGTAATTTGTTGTGTGTGTCAGATTGATTTCATACTGGGAAGTTGGCTACACTGTGAGCTACCAACAGGAGGAGTATTGAACATAACAAGCCTTTCGGCCTATCTGAACTCTTCTACAGATGCACCAAACTTCCTAATTGACCTTATCCAAAGTAGTCCTACATCTCTAGTGCTCATCCTTGACTTGTCTCCTCGAAAGGATCTTGTCCTCCATCCTGATTACCTTCACACTTTCTACGAAAGCACAGAGTTGGACAAACAAAGGCAAATGCTCGAGAAAGTACCTGAAGTTAGACCCTACTTCTCCCCTTCCCTTTATATACGTTGTTTCATTTCTCCTACTGCAATCATGGTCCATGTAGAATCTGAGACGGGTGGATCAACACGCATGGAGGAGATTGTAAGAAGTCATGTGGATCCTGTTGCTAAGGAAGTGCTTGGGATTTGGTTAAATCAGTGTGCTTGTGGGGGGAGAGAAGTAGGGGGGGAGGACAAGGCTTATTTGGAGAAGAGGGATAGGTTGATTAGGAACAAAACTATTGAGATTGATCTCGGCTCAAGCTTGCCAAGATTGTTTGGACAAGAAGTAGCTGCCCGGGTATTAAGAGAGATACAGAAGGTTTTTACTGCATGAGGTACTGAGGTGGGTAGTTGAGGGGAGTAATGTACAAGAATGTTCACTTTAATTATAGTGTGAATGAATATGACTGTCCCTTTTTTACAAGCAAGTTCTTTGTTAATATATGAATTTACATTAGCCTTCTCACTAGGCAGGCCAAGGGGCAAGAGATTCTGGTTAAAGATAAGTCATATTTATCTTCGTTGATGCAAGATAATTAGCCATAAAATGCGAGTGTCGATCTCGTGTCGATAAGAGAAGTTTGTGTTATTGTAGATGATATATCACTTGATTACTCTTGCTTTTAACCATTTGAACTAGTTAAAAACATAGTGCATCTAATATTGTGAGCATGAAGAAAGACGTCTATAACAATATCAACTCAGAAAGAATAATTATGATGTGTTGTTGAATCCTTTAAACTTTATGTTGAACAGTTAATAATTTACTAGTCCTGGGTGTGGTTTGGTGGTGTAGGGTTTAGGACCTCATATTGAGGTCATAAGTTCGAATCTAGGGAGTGCATTTATTATAAGATCATGAGACAACCGGAGGTTTTCCCTGCTCCGCTTAAGCCCGTAAGAGGTGTTTTCACAGGCTTTAGAGGAAATACATAGAACCATTTAGAAGCGCTCTTTGTTCGCCACTAGGCACTAGCCATCGATTTGGCAGTGGCTTGAGCTAGTCGACAAGAGGATAAGTGGGAAGGTGGTGGCTCTGGGTCTGGGCCACCACCACCTGAAATTGCTTCCTCATCTAATTGAACCACTGAAAGTCACCTGGCTGTAATTCGTTTAACCTAGAGTTCCTTTTAATCAAAATCATTTGTTTTCGTTTAGGCTGGGTTATTGCAAATAGAAGCAACATAACATAACAGATAACACACTTTCCTTTAAGTCCTGTCCTGTCCTGTCAAGGGAATTAAGAACACAACACGTGCTCTCTCTTGTGAATGAGACGTCGCCTAAACCTGAATACATCCCACAAACTTGTTTCAAGAGAACCAAAAAAAAAGTCTACAAATTTGATAGGTGAAATGATAATAACCTTTTATTTTATTAAAACTGAGGTATATGTTTCTTATTGAAAAATTATTTATTTCATATATCATATAAATAAATTATGTAGGGTAATGCTAATGAGTGTCGTTGCGGTATTCGTCAAGAATTACTAAAATGACATTATATTAATGGCAAGACACAAAAATTTATGTATTGAAATTATGTGTCAGTTTGCTTAGAAGAAAACAAATGTTTTATAATAAACTCAAAATACTCTTTAGCTTTTTCATTTTTCTTCATTTAATGCTAAAGCTAAATGCGGTTTCACCCATTCCAAGAAGAAAAAAAACAACATCAACATATATTAGATTGAACCCGATATTTTGTTTGAAATGTTAGGTGAAAGCATTTTGAAATTGTGGAAGAAAAATTATGATACATATTTTGTTAATGTTGTCTTTTTGACAACATGTTTTTGAGAAGATTTGATGGAATTTACTTATTGAATTTTTGCTTGTGGTCCATAGACCATGATTACCGACATGTGTCAATATTTTTCCTAATTATGTTTTTAGAAGAGTGATGATAAAAAAAAAAAATGACTACAAAACAGTGGGAGATAAAAAGGTTAAATGGTAAGTTGGAGGAAAAAAGTAGAAGAAAAAAAGAGATGAAATGGATGGAAAATTTAACAAGTAGTTTTTTTACTCTTCATGTGTGGATGATTTTTTGGGTTGGGTGAGATCGCATTTAGCTTTAGTATTAAATGGAGAAAATTGAAAAAGCTAAAGGATATTTTGAGTTTATTATAAAACATTTCTTTATAATAAGTAAACTGACACATCATTTCAATGCATAGATTTTTATGGCTTGCCATTAATACAATGATATTTTAATAATTTTAACGAGTGAATGACACTTATATAAGTAGGATCAATCAGAAATTTCTAGAATGAACAGTAATTCTTTTTGTTACAAAACATACGTAACAATTAGAGATTTAGATGCTTTAGTTGAAACTTGAAAGAGGACAGCCGCCAACTCATTAAGCATATTCTCATTTGCCAAATGAGAGAGATTTCGCATATCAAAAACCATATACTTATTATGACAATTATTATAATTAAGGCAAATAAATATCCCACAGTCGCTTCGTGATCTCATGTGTTTGGTCGGTTTTGATACTTTAAAAAAATTGTTTATCATTTTATTTACCCAAAAGGGAAAATGGAGTATCCAAATAAAATATATTTTCAAACTGTTAACCTCAATTATTGGCTCCAAAATCTCGAGCAGTAGTAATTCTTGCCTTTTGTTCACAAACAACGTATTGTCCTATCTCAATTTAACATTGTCCAAAAACTTGACAATATTTTTAAGTTACAATATTTCGTCAATCGTACAATAGAAAATAGAAATGCGATAAATGGGTAATTAAACAATTTTAATCAGGATACTACATTTTCAATTATAAATTAAAACTCCAATATCTTTTAAATGGATCCTCACTTTTGGAACCCATATTGACAACATTAAAGCCCATCAAGGCCCATTATCTTCTAAAATAAGTAGATGAATATACTATTTAGCCCCCATGATTTATTTAACTAGACCGCACTTCTCAATCTGAAGGCTTGGGCCTGTTAATCTTTTTCATTGTTCTCGTGATAATAATAAAACTTGGGAAAATAATTAAAAGACGGTGAATTTGACTCGTATTTCCTTTATTTTCCATTAATTTTGAAGCTAGTTGCGATCTCATCGACGTCGGCAATGGTGCGTTTTTTGTACTATTATTTCTTTGTAATTGTGTATCAGAGTAAAATTTGGTGGAATTGTTTTTATTTTTTTAATTTCTTTATTGAAACCTTGTTAAATTGATTGAGAACGTTTTGAATTTATGTATAAATTATGATATTGAACAACTTTGAAACCCCAATTCGAAAGATTTTCTGGGGTGTATTTTTGCTGTTAAATCATGACCCAGAAGAACTTGAAGTCTCTTTTGTTTATTCAAAAGCGTATGCGTGTTTTTTTTTTTTTTTTTTTTTAAGGAAATATAATATTTAAAAAAACTGAAAGAAAAAAAAAAGAATATTTCTTGCTCTGATAGTTAATGAAAGTTGAATCTATCTAGTTGTTTGCTTATTTAAAAAAAAAAAGAAGAAAAAAGAAACATAAGATTGGGAAAAAAAAACTGAAAAGAATATTTCTTGCTCTGATAGCTAATGAATGTTGAATCTATCTAGTTGGTCATTAAGAGAAGAACGAACTTGGTTTTGTAATTTGTATCGTGCCATGACCCTTTGGAAAAGTGCTTTCATTGCCTGGGAGTTGTTTCATAGTGAATAAAGTTGATATCTAGCATCTCCTATTGAGATCTATCATCTATGGCTGTTTCAGTGCGTTAGCAAAGCGATGTGTTCTATTATATGAGTGCAACATGCTATTTGCGGAGTACCATAGAATATACAAAATTAATTTTTGAGCTCTTTGGAACTTGAATCATTATCCATCGTGTTGATTGTGTAATAATTTTATCACTGATTTACATTTTTCTTAAAAGCTGATGAAAGTTGTGTGTGTGTGTGTTTTTTTTTTACCTCGTGTTTTGTATGATGATGTATTTGAATGAATTTGTAATGACCATGGCAGGCAAGTCTTTATAGAATGGGATCTAGGAAAGAGAAACCCAGAGGACGTCATCATGGGTTATCGCAACAGAAGAGGCAAGAGATTAAGGAAGCGTTTGAACTATTTGACACTGATGGCTCAGGTATCGAAATGATCAATTATTTGTTTTTTTTTCTTGAATTCGTGTGTCTATTCTTTTATTAAGTTGTTATTTTTGGCTGTTTTGTTTAGGCACTATTGATGCCAAAGAGCTGAATGTTGCCATGAGGTATGAATTTCAAATTATATATGATAAGAATACTTTAAGCTGACCAGTGACGGAATATTTAAAGTTTAGTTTTCTCATGACAGGGCCCTTGGTTTCGAGATGAACGAAGAGGTAACTTCTTGCCCTAATACATTTAGTGGTTCAACTCTTCATTTGTCTAGTTATGCTTTAGAATTGCTCTTGTATGTACAAGTGTAGCATTAGTCCTCTGGCTTAACATACCGAACTTCTGTGTCATTACAGCAAATCAAGCAAATGATTGCAGATGTGGACAAGGATGGAAGTGGTGCAATTGATTTTGATGAATTTGCATATATGATGACAGCTAAGATTGGAGAAAGGGATAGTAAGGAAGAGCTCATGAAAGCATTCCATATCATTGACCAAGATAATAATGTGAGTTCTTTGTATTAGACCTTGGGGCTATACTTTGCAGTTTAGTTCTGATTCTTTGTTCTTTTTGTGCAGGGAAAGATATCAGCTGAAGATATCAAGCGTATTGCGAAGGAGCTGGGTGTAAACTTCACTGACAGAGAGATTCATGAGATGGTTGAGGAAGCAGACAGAGATCGTAAGTTAACCTCTTATTTAGTTAGGATCTTATACTCGTGTGAAATTATGCATACAATTTTATTCTTGATGACATGCTGCCTTGGGATTTATTTTGCTACTGATTATCAAGCCAAACAAGTAGTTCAAATTTACTTTTATTTGTTATGTGCTCTCTCAGTTAGTCACCTTACGCGGTGCAAACTGACCATCTCAGAAGAGTCGTCTCTCTAGGTCAGATCAAATTCGTTTAAGATCAGTGATTCTGACAGTTCTTCAAATCCCTGATTTCATTTTTAAGAAGTTACTATGTCAAAGCCTGGCTTCTTTGTTGCCATGGCTTTTAGTTTACATGTAGAAAAAAGATCTAATGATTGTAATATGGAATGTGATGCTTGTTGAATCATGTTGGAAAGACAAAAGAACGGAAAATAGATTGGTCTGAGCCTCCTCAACTCAAACCAGGCAAAGAATGTTTAATAGTTTAGTATGATCTCTTACCGTGGCTTGCCACCATTATTCATATCTTGTAGGTATTCTGATTCCTGCTAGCACTCGAAATTCAGTAGTGACTGTATAATATACCATATTTCACATCACAAAGCAAACTGTGTGCAAAGGAGTTTGTGCTTTTGCTACACCTTTTCCTTTCTTTCTTTTTTTGTTAATTTCCTGAATTTTGATGTATACTTTGTCTGATTTTCTTATGATAGTATCGTGCTTACCGGTTACTTATTTTGTGAAATATGTAGATGATGGAGAAGTAAACGTTGATGAGTTCATCAGGATGATGAAGAGAACCACATTTGGGTACTAGATACCCAAAAGCTCGAAGGAAGAAAATATGTGCCTTAGCTGTAGTATACTTGTGTACCGAAAGAAAAAAAATGTGGATTGATAACTGATGGTTTGGCTATAGTTCTATGCTGGGACATTTAATATGCAGCTATCTTTTGTTATTTAAATTAATCTGTATTGTTCTAAGGTACGAATAATGGTCATGCTTTCAGAACCTATTATATATGATTGGGCACGATTATCGTAGTCATGTGTATACCACAACTCATCATTTAATCTTTGGCATTGAATTGAAACTAGCTTTGATGGTGCAAAGGGCCATGCCAAACCTAAGCCTTGAATATGATGCTGTAAATATCAAATCGAAGAGCAGCATAGTTGTCATTAGGGAGGGCAAAAATCTTAGTGGGATGGGATGGGATCCGCAGGGGCTAGTACATTAGGGAGATAAAAAGGATAATTTTTTATATCCGTTGATTGAATAGGTATCATATTAATATCTTGTTAAAATAGAGGTAAAATCTCATGTAAATAGGGATTCATGTGAACCTGATACATTAGTAACGAGTAATGAAATAATTTTCATATTTATTGATTAGACGATGAGGATTTCTAATAGTGATGGAAGTTTCTGGATAACACAAATTTGTCAAAACACTTTTTTCGAATCTTGATTATCAAAACCCCAAGTACAGGTGGAGTATGCCACTTGTTTTCAGAATCCAACAGCTCTTCTTGTGACCCCAAGATATGTAGACCGGTAAATCAGTTATCATACCTGACCGGTAAATCAGTTATTATACCCCGGCTCATGCCTTTTTTAATGTGACGAAACGATGGCATGAATCTCAAACGGCTATGGGGGCACCACACAACTCCCACTCTGAGAACAAGCGATGGCTATCAGTTACACAAAGTCAACTCTTCAATGGCGTGCTGTGTCTCCTCCTTCCCTTCAGAATTTGCTGCGTTTCTATTCCATTCCTATCTCAAAATCCTCAAGCAACCCCACAAAAATGTATTCACAGAATTTCAAAGGCTTCTTTTTTCTTTCTTCTCTGTTAAAACATTGCCAACGCATCCAGCACTTGAAGCCTTTGAAATGTCTTCTCATCGTGCAGGGTCTTATAGAAGACAATCTTTTGCTTGGAGAATTTTTCAAGTCTTGTTTTCATTTGGGTGCTCTCGATATAGCACTCTCTTCATTCCAAACAATCAAAAAACCATGCGTGTTCTTGCAGAATTTGATGATCAGGAGTCTTTGTAACCACGGGTTATATGGAGATTTGCTACATGTCTACATCAAATGTCGACTTTCAGGTTGCCCATCTGATGATTTCACGTTTCCTTTTCTGATGAAGGCGTGTTCTTCTTTAAGTCAATTTAGAATTGGACGAGAGGTTCATTGTGTTATTTTGAGAACCGGGTATGAAAAAAATCTTGTTATTCAGACTGCTTTAGTTGATTTTTATGCAAAGAAAGGTGATATGTTAACAGCACGCGTACTGTTCGATAAAATTCCTCAAGCAGACTTGGTTTCATATAATGCTTTGATTGCGGGTTACTCTTTAAACGGGCTTGGTCAGGAAGCATTTGAGGCTTTTACAAGGATTCGAGCTGCGGGTTTAAAGCCTAATGTTAGCACTTTGGCAAGTGTTATTCCTGTGTGCACACGTTTGGGATATTTTTGTTTTGGTAAATCTCTTCATGGATTTACTATCAAGTCGGGGAATTTATCTGATGATTTTTTGGTGCCTTCTTTGATTTCACTGTATGCTGGCGATTTGGATTTATCTACTGCTAGAAAATTGTTTGATTCTGTGGTGAAAAAAGATGCCAGTGTTTGGAATTCTATGATATCTGCTTATACACAGAGCAAGAGGTTTTTTGAAGCTTTTGAGATATTCAGGCAAATGATTCGAGCTGAAATGCAGCCTGATATGGTCACTTTTGTGTCTATTATTCCCTCATGTGAGGACTATAGCAGCATTAAGTGTGGTGAATCTCTTTATGCTTTTGTCATAAAGAATGGGTTAGGGAATCTGCCTTCTGTATTGACAGCCCTCTTATCAATGTATGCCAAGCTTGGAAATGTTGATTCAGCCAAGTTCTTATTTGATCGGATCCCCAATAGAAATCTTCTATCATGGAATGCAATGATTTCTGGGTATGTGCGCAATGGGCTATGGGATGCAAGTTTAGCTCTATTTCATCAAATGCAGTTTGCAGGGTTCAACCCAGATGCCGTTTCCATTATTAGTGTCCTTTCGGCTTGCTCCAAACTAGATGCTGTTTTACTTGGTAAATCTGCTCATGCATTTAGTCTAAGGAAGGGTATAGTCTCAAACCTCGACGTTTTAAATGCACTATTGATGTTTTATTCTGATTGCGGTCAACTCCCCTATGCCTTTACGCTATTTCACAGAATGTCTACCAAAAGTTCCGTATCATGGAATAATATGATATCTGGGTGTGTACACAGTGGAGAAGTGGGAGAATCAGTTACCCTTCTTCAGCAGATGCAGAAAGAGGGAGCAGAGTTGGACATGGTCACCCTGATAAGCATTCTCCCTAATTTGAAAGAGAGCGAGAATATAAAGCAAGGAATGGCAATTCACGGTTATGCTATCAAAAGCAGGTATGTGGCTGATGTTACTTTACTGAATGCACTTATTACAATGTATTGTAACTGTGGAAGTCCTAATGACGGGAGGTCACTCTTTGAAGCCATGCATGAGAGGACTCTGGTCTCTTGGAATGCTGTGATAACTGGGTGTCGGGGTCAAAACTTACACAATGATGTTTTAGTCTTGTTTGGACAAATGATTAAGGAGGGTCAGAGGCCAAATCATATAACCTTGCTAAATTTGTTGCCGGTATGCTGTATCGAGGTGCAGGGTAAATCTGTCCATGCTTTTGCACTTAGAACAGGAATTATCCGAGAAGCTGCTCTCCTATCTAGTCTCATAGTCATGTATGCTAGATTTGTAAATATAAAATTATGTCTATTACTGTTTCAAATGGGTGATAAGAGGGAAATTTCTTTGTGGAACGCTATTATGTCTGTGCATGTCCAAACCAAAAGCTCCAGACAAGCAGTTTCCTTCTTCACTGAACTGCTTTGCACAGGACTGGAACCTGATAATGTAACAGTTCTAAGCTTAATTTCAGCTGGTATTCAATTAAATAGCCTGAATCTTATTGATTCTGTAATGGCTTTTGTGATACGCAAGGGCTTTGATAAGGATGTGGCTGTCAGCAATGCTCTCATAGATTCCTATATAAGATGTGGAAACATTTCTATTGCAAAAAAGCTATTTGGAAGCTTGCTTGAAAAGGATGCTGTCTCTTGGGGTGTGATGATTAATGGGTATGGACTGTATGGAGATGGAAAGGCTGCACTCGATCTTTTCACAGAGATGCAACTTTCAGTGGTGCCGCCTGATGAAATTACCTATTTAAGTGTCCTATCAGCTTGCAGCCATGCAGGTTTAGTTGAGGAAAGCAAGATGGTGTTCAAATATATGGTAGAAGATGGAATATCACCAAAAATGGAGCACTATGCTTGCATAGTGGACATTCTTGGGAGAACTGGTCACTTGAATGAGGCTTTTAACTTTGTTAAGAAACTTCCTTGTAAACCCTCTGTTAGCCTACTTGAATCTTTACTGGGTGCTTGTATAATCCATTGCAATGTTGAACTCGGTGAGAGAATTAGTGGGATGCTCTTTGAAATGGACCCTGAAAATCCGGGATCATACGTGATGCTTCACAATATCTATGCATCAGCAGGAAGGTGGGAAGATGCCAATAGAGTGAGGTCTTTTATAGAAAGGAGGAGATTGAAAAAGGTGCCTGGTTTTAGTCTATTGGGAGATGGATATCGATGAGTTTTTGACCTAAAGCTCATCAAGTAGAGTGAGCATCAATTTCGTTAGTGATATTCCTGCAATATTGAGCAGTTTTCTCAACATAACCATGAAGTGAGATTAAACTTCTTGAACACTTGCAGGAATAATATAATGAGCTCAGTGTCCTAATGCCACGAGTTGGACAAAAAGGGGATGCCCTAATATGAAGGTTGGGTAGTGATAGCAATTTTGTATAGGACGCAAGTGTATGTATCTTATATGTAATATAGAAAGATGTCGATCCTATGATGAATTGTTATTATTGTCAAATATCAAATTATCCCAACCCTAATTTTATTTAGACTGGCGATTATAAAGGAAGATGTATATAACTAATAAACTACAATAAAAGAAAAACAAATTGAAACAAGTAGAAAGGTAAAAAGAATTTAAATTCACAATTTTCTCAAAATATTCTTGTAAATCTTTCTCATTTTCTTTATAATTGATAACTATGATGAATTATTAACCTATAATATGAATTTATTTACAAGCATCTTTTAATGGTCAAGTAAAAAAGCCAAACTTATTTCAATTATTTATATTCTTATGATAATTAATTTAAGTCAAATTCATTACGATCAAGTTCTAATTATGACTATGCCTATCTTGCAAGTATACTCCTATCATGCATGTAAATTTATTCAATGAAATGAGGTCACGTGTTATCCATTCTCAATAATAAATCAAAATTCTCTTTTCCAAATTCGTTAGGGTTTACCACAACTACTCTATTGGTGATCAAGCAATAGCAAACATTAAGTATAGAGAATGATAAACAACCCACATAGAATGTCACAAATTAATCATAAAAAAATTCAATTAACAAAAGTTAATATTGGATACCATTGCAATTCTATAACAATATATAGTCCATGATGAAGAAAATAAACAAAATCATCACAGTATTCAACATAATAAACATAAGCAAAAGAATAAGAAAAGAGGGGTAAGGAAGACAAATCATGAAGTTTATCAATCTTCAATATTTGAAATCTCAAATCTTCTCCTCTTGATTCTTGTTTGATCTTCTTGTTCTTAATTGTTCTTGAGTGCTTGTTGTGTTTATAAAGTATTTTGACCTCTCAAAAGATTCTTATTTTTCTCCTAAAAAATATATGTGAAGTAATCTTAAACGTTCCCCTCATATAAATATCATAAAAATCAAGTTTTCTATTCAATTTTACATTTATCACATTGGTGGTGCGCCACAAAAATCTTTGTGGCATGCCAGAAACCTTTTTCGAGTCACCAGATTGTTTTTTAACTAGCCAATGGCACGACACTGGCTGACAGTGCATAATTGTCAAATTCAAACTCAGAAATTGTGGGTCAGTGAAGCCTGCTGAAGCCTGATTCAACAAAGTAAACTCGATTTTCTGGGTCAGTGACCAAAAAAATTTGCCTGTCACCAAAGAAACAGGAAAAAAATATGGCAGAAACATTTTTCTGGCTTTTGATGAAATGGTAGCTGAAATGATACCAAGAACCGGAAATAAGATATATCAAGACTCAGAAATTGTGAGGCAAAAGTTTCATGATAGCATGGAGAGCGAGAAATAACAAACTGCATAATTAGGCCTC
>SKCR01054857.1:0-48266 GCA_019454045.1 Zanthoxylum bungeanum | reverse complement strand
ATTGCGCAACCATCGGGATATTATGACTAGGTCATGCATATCCGATTATAGAGACTAGTTACCAGACATCCGACATGTGCTTCGGACGGGGCAGACACTTATCCAGCCCCAGCCCTAGCACATGACTATCCGATACTGGGCCGATATACACAATACTTGGTATACTACGCTTGATACAGATCTTAAATATTCTTAGAAGAAAATTTCCGGAGAATTGGAAGACTTGGTGCTTTGCTAGAAGCCAACCTTGTCTCGTAAATCGGTAGAACGTAGTACTTGGTACGTACGTGATTCGGATACTCCGACGACCGTATTTACTGCCGAATTATCCGGGGATCTCATGGGTCGCTTCCCAAAGATTCACCGATGACGTATGACTCGCACTTTTATTAATCTGGGATTAATGTGATGAGAGAGAAAATTAATCTAGGATTAATTGCGGAGATATTTTATCTGGGATAAAATATCAATTTAAAGAGAGAGAATGATTAATTTGGAATTAATCGAGGAATTAATATATATTTGATATATTAAACGAAATTGGATTTCGACGCGGAATTAAAATTAGATTTTAATTCGGGCGAGCGAATTAATTTAGAAATAATTCGTTAGCGACGTGAATAGTGATTTCGCTAGGCATAATCATTTAATTAAGACACGACGGAAAATTCGTTAATTTAGAATTAGCGAATCCGAGCCCGAGATTATTTGCGAGCGCATTCGTATTTCGAATTCGAGCGCGGCTCGTCAAATCAAGCGTCAAATCGCTAGTCGCATCTAGCGTCACATCAAGTGTCAAATCATGTCACTTTGAGTGATGTGACAATTGATTAGATTGATTGATTGAGTTGACTTGATGTGACATGAGTGATGTGTGTGGTTGGCAATTAAAGCCAAATGTGTTTGAAATGAAATGATTTTCATTTCCAAATGTATTAGATACACTTTTGGTATTCACCAAAAACGTGATCACACTTTTCCCTCCTCTCTCTCTTCTTCTCCTTCTTCCTCTCTTTCACGCATTTTCTGTTCTGTTTTGGCTGGGCAAAAACAGTGAGCAGTAAAGGGAAGCAAGTGCGTTTTTGATGCAAAAACAAGAGTGCTAGCACACTCCGAGATCAATGCGAAGGTGATAGGGAAGTCCCCCCATGAGCCGGGAACGTTTTGATGAAGCTTGGAGCTCGTTTTTTATGTTCAAAATGGCCAAAAACAGCAGCCCATTTCAGCCACTGTCACAGCAGTTCACGCCCAACAGTGAGCAGAATTTCAGTTCTTTTTTGTTGCCAAATCGTCTCTCAACCGCTCGATGTAAGTATTCCGCAACTTCGTCGTTGTATTCGCTTGTGTTTCATGCTTAGATTTGATCTTGGGACCTATAGAAATCCAACACATACTATATCCCCACAGGGCGTATGGCAACTTATCGACCCAATCTCTATAATTCTCTGTCATTTTGGCTAACATTTTCTTTACTGTCTTATTGGCTGCCTCGACTACCCTATTTGCCTGCTGTAGGCACTGCATTTTTGCATATAAGTCCCGATGATGAGTCTCGTATGGAGACATTACCTCTTTAATTGTGGAAGCCGCGGGAAACGGACGTCGAAAGGGAAGAGTCAAGAATTGACACATTGTTGGATTTAATTCGCTGGAGTAGCTGCGGGTTCACTTGTTGGACCTCCGTTTTAAAACACACCCTTAGCCCAAAACCCCGCAAGTCACACACCAAGCCCACCAAAGCCCGATCCAAAAATTAAAACATTTAAAACACATGTCACAAATTAAATCAAATCAAATTATATTAAATTAAATCCAATTACATTAAAACAAATCACATTCCTAATTAAATAAATCACATGCCTAAATTAAACAAATCAAATCAAATCCCCCTTCCTAAATTAAATAAATCCCATGGATCCCTTGCCTAATTAAACTACATCATATCCCTAACTAAAAGAGAATAAATCAAATTAAAATCAGATCACTTCCCCAATTAAAAGATTTCCTCATCACATTCTAATTAAAAAAGATATTCCCTTTAATAAACAAATCCTTCTCCTTCTCAAATAAGGAAAGTCCCCATCCCTTTACCTATAAAAAGAACCCTTCACCAACATATCTAAACCTAGAGAGCTCATATACATAATATTCTCACAAGAAACAACCCTGGCTCATCCTCGCAAAAAACCCTAGAGAGCATACACACATAATTCACACAAGAAACAAAGACCTCATTCATCCTTATTCACACAACATACACACCAAAAACTCCCCAGATTCTCACGACACCTTGATCCTTGGCCACTCTCTCGGCAAACCCTCACGCAAGCCATCAGCCCTCACGCAAGCCTTGTCACTAGCCCTCACTCACGCACCCTTCACGTATCAACACCTAGCCCACTCACGCACCATTTGTTGGACAATTATGACCCATAGTGTCACTATTTGTACATATCACGGTGTTGTTGTACAAATTAACTATGTGACAAAGGCGATTGCACTCTTATCATTTGTGATGAGATCACCTAGATATATAAATGATGAGAGGTCCCTATGATTTGTTCCTGGACGGAGAATGATATGAGACAGTATCAGTCCACGAAGGATAAATCATTAAATATCCCTAGTCAGAGTATTATCGAGATTGGACATCGATAAATACGTAAAAGACTAGTATTGCACTTGTGCACGTTTGTGAGGGCACAACGGCATAGTTCTCATATATTTGGGCATATGATACTCATGCAAGTGTAGTAGGAGGTTGTGTTTCACCGATGGTATGGGAAATAACTTCGCTCTGGATAGACCCCCGCGGAATCCCATTGGTAGTATGACTATGTGTCTATGGGAGTCTGCAATCAGGGTAGGTGTATTTGGTCTTAAACTGAGACTTGCATCACTAATACATACGACAATCAATATACTTTAGTTGAGGTCGTCCAGGGCTTTAACCAGTTCTATGTACGCCGATGCTGGGTATATTGGGAATCGTAGTGTGTTGGGTGTGATGTCAAGACGGAAGTGTCACTCCAGTCATATGGAGATGATGGTCACGTAGGATACGGAACTTGTTCTCTTAAATGCTCGAGCTATCGGGATATTATGACAAGGTCATGTATATCCAATTTTAGAGACTAGTTACCAGACATCCGATATGTGCTTCGTACGGGGCAGACACAATTCCAGCCCCAGGCCTAGAACGTGAACATCCGATACTGGACAGAAATACGCAATACTTCGGTATACTACGCTTGATATAGATCTAATATTCCTATAAGGATATTTCCGGAGAATTGGGTAGGCATGGCGCTTTGCTAGAAGCCAACCTTGTCTTGTAAATCGGTACAAATGTAGTACGAGGTACTTACGTGTTCGGATAGTCCAACGATCGTATTTACTGCCAACATATCCGGGGATCTCATGGATCGCTTCCCAAAGATTCACCGATGATGTATGACTCGCACTTTAATTAATATGGGATTAATTAGAAGAGAGAGAAAATTAATCTAGGATTAATTGCAGAGATATTTTATCTGGGATAAAATATTAATTAAAGAGAGAGAACGATTAATTTGAAATTAATCGATAAAATAATATATTCGATATATTATGCGAAATTGGATTTCTACGCAGAATTAAAATTAGATTTTAATTCGGGCGAACGAATTAATTTAGAATTAATTCGTTAGCGACGTGAATTGTGATTTCGCTAGGCGTAATCATTTAATTACGATGCGACGGAAAATTCGTTAATTTGGAATTAGCGAACCCGAGCCCGAGAGTGATTGCGAGCGCATTCGTATTTCGAATTCGAGCGCGGCACGCAAGTCACATCAAGCATCAAATCGCTAGTCGCATCAATCGTCAAATCACTTGCCACTTTGAGTGATGTGACATGACATGTTGTCACTTTAATAAAGTGAAGAGATGTGATGTGAATAGTGATGTGGTAGTTGAAAAGCATTGATTGTTTTTTTGCTTTTTGACTTTTTGGAATATGGAAAGGTTTGGTATATATGTTTTATTTATTTTTGGAAAATAAATGAATAATATATATTACATTTTTTTTCTTTTCCTAAGCTAGAAATTCGGACTTCTCTATCTTGAAAATAGAGTACACGTTTTGGTCATTTTTGGACCCAAAACTTCTTCTTCATTCTCTCTCGGTTTGAGCCATTTTCATCTTCTTCTTCTCCATTTTCTTGGGCGTGAGAAGCAACTCTCACACATAGCAGCCCTTCACGCCAACAACCACACGTCCTCACCACTACAATTCCCTGACCACGTAGCAGCCTCATATCTCTCACTAGCCCTCACAGCAAGCTTCAAGCCAACACCCTTCACACCAGCCAACTCTCACACAAAACAACCAGCAAGCCATGTTAAATCACCTAAAAAAATAGCCCAATTGACGCATAAAACCCCCTAATCAGCAGCCCCAATTGACACCATAAAACACAGTAAACTACTTCAGTTCACCCCTAAAAAACTGCCCTTAAATCACATCCTAAACACCACCCACAACAATCTTTGTTTCACGTCATTAGCCACCCACAACAACCGTTGTTTCACGTCATTAGCTACCCTCACACACTGCCATTGTATCAACGCATAAGACCCTCACATACTGTCCTTGTTTCATGTCAGTAGCTACCCTCACATACTGCCCTTGTTTCACGTCATTAGCCACCCTTAACTCCCCTTCATGCACGCCATAACCATCACACAATTTGCCTCTCCACTAAGCCTTCAAAGATCCCTCATGCACATGCACAAACTGCCACTCATTACCCTCAAACTGCACCCTTAAGGTACCACAAAATAGTCCCAAAAAGTGCCCAAAATAGTCCCCAAATTAACCCAAAACAGCACCTAAAAACTGCCCTAAACAGTCCCCAAAACTGCAGCTAAAAAAATAGACCGAACCAGTCCAAAAAACCGTAAAAACAGTAGCCTAAATTACCAAAAACATTGACCAGAAAATACAACAAAAACAACAATAAAACGGAGTGAAAACAGCAGCCCAGACAGCGAAACAACGAGGAGAAATGTTGGATTAGTGAACCAGAAAAGTTACAGAGCATTCTCCCTTCCGACGGCCGTGTAACACGCTTTCGAGAGACGAAAAAAGAGGTTAGACCTGAGGGAACCCTTTTTACTATTTTTTCGTTTCTTTTATTTATTTTAATATATTATCGCATGAGAGTCGTTTGTTGAGGCATGATGTGAATTCCGGATGAACGGAATGTTGGACAGTTATGACCCATAGCATCACTATTTGTACAGATCATGGTGTTGTTGTACAAATTAACTATGTGACAAAGGAAATTGCTCTTCTATCGTTTGTAATTAGATTACCAAGATATATAAATGATAGAAGGTCCATATGATTAGTACGAGATTGAGATGATATGAGACAGTATCAATCCACGAAGGTTTAATCATTAAATATCCCTAGTCGTAGTATTATCGAGATTGGACATCGATAATGCGGAATAGACTGGTATTACACTTGTGCGCGTTATGGGAGCATAACGGCATAGTTCTCATATATTTGGGTATATGATACTCATGCAAGTGTAATAGGAGGTTGTGTTTACCGATGGTACGGAAATAGCTTTGCTCTGGATAGAACCCTCAGAATTCCATTGGTAGTATGACTATGTGTCTATGGAAGTCGGAATCAGGTTAGGTGTATTTGGTCTTAACCTAAGACTTGCACCGCTAATACTTGCGACAATCAATATACTTTGGTTTTGGTCGTCCAGGGCTTTAACAGGTTATGTGTACGCCTATTCTGGGTATATTGTGAATCGTAGTGTATTGGGTGTAATGTCAAGACGGAAGTATCACTCCAGTCATAATGGAGATGATGATCACGTAGGATACGGAACTGGTGCTCTTATGTACTGTAGTCATCGGGATAATATGACTAGGTCATGATTATTCGATAATAAAGACTAGTTACCAAAGACCTGATATGTGCTTCGTATGGGACAGACAGAATTCCAGCCCCAGGCCTTGCACGTGACATCCGATGTGGATCGAAATACGCAATACTACACCTGATATAGATCACATATTCCAGTAAGAATATTTGTTGAGAATTGGGTAGGCATGGTGCTTTGCTAGAAGCCAACCATGTCTTGTAAATCGGTAAAAACGTAGTACTAAGTACGTACATGTTCGGATAGTCCAACTACAGGATTTACTGCCAACATATCCGGGGATTTCATGGGTCGCTTCCCGAAGATTCACCGATGACGTATGACTCGCACTTTATTAATCTTGGATTAATTATAAGAGAGAAAATTAATCTGGGATTAATTACGGAGATATTTTATCTTGCTAAAATATTATTTAAAGAGAGAGAACGATTGATTTGGAATTAATCGATAAAATAATATGTTTGATATATTATACGAAATTGGATTTCGACGCGGAATTAAAATTGGATTTTAATTCAGGCAAATGAGTTAATTTAGAATTAATTCGTTAGCGACGTGAATAGTAATTTTTGCTAGGCATAATTATTTAATTAAATTTGATTTAATTACGTCGCAACAGAAAATTCGTTAATTCAGAATTAGCGAACCCGAGCCCGGGAGTGTTTGCGGACGCACTCAAATTTCAAATTCAAGTGCGTTCCACAAGTCACATCAAGCGTCAAAGCAATAGTCACTTTGATTGATGTGATGTCTAGTCACTTTGAGTGATTGACAACTTGTCATCATTGATATGAATAGTGATGGAAATTGATGGAAGAGTGTTAGACACTCAAATGTGATTAAAAGACATATACCATTATTTTATTAAATGTTATTTGACTTTTATTTTTGGTATTAGATATACAAAACACACAACACTTTTGATCATCCATCTTCTCTCTCCCTTACACGGTTTGGAACCATTTCCCTTCTCTCCCACTCTCGGCTTTTAAGCCATTTTCTTCTCCATTTCTTGGCTTGGCCGAAAATAACCAGAAGAAAAATGGAAGATTTGTGGCAAATCTTGCCAATGCTATCACATGAAGGGTCATCCAAGGTGATAGGGAAACCAACTTGTGAGCATGGAATCACCATTAGAAAAGCTTGGAGCTTGGAGCATCAATGGAGTCCATGGCCGATTTTAGAGGACAACAAGAAGCAGAAAGTCGAGAGCCTCATAGACATAAATCTTGAAGATTTTGTTGTTCCTCGCATCGCCATAACCAATCGTTGTAAGTATGATTCCGCCATGCTTTTACGAGTATTCACATATAAGTTTCTTTTCTTGAATTGACCCTTGGGACCTTAGAGAAACCCAACAATGGTATCAGAGCCATTTTGAGCATGAAACGTGATTAGGGTAAAATTGGGTCAATTGAATTTGAGCATGTTTGGATGAAATTATTTGTTGGAATATGCTTATATTATGTTAACTATGAGTTGTGCATAATCAATTTTGTGAAATATTGATTGGATCAATTTTTCCCCAATTAGTTGGCTTGGCTGAAACTAGTAGCTTGCCCTAAGTCTTGGTATTTTGTGTTTTTAATCATTGGATGAGTTGGAAAACATTGGGTAATGTTGATTTGAGATTTAATTGGATTGAATTTTGAATTGGAAAAATAAACACCATAATGTCGTGACATTGAAGCATGCTAATGAGTTGATTTTTGATTCAATTGTGTTCGACATTAGTTGATGATAATGAGCATAATTAATTGAGTAAATTAGTATTTTGGAAATGTTAATTTAGTTAATTAATTATGGCATACACTTTGATTAATTAATCGTGAAATTTGGAATTTTGTAAGTTAATTAATTGGGCTTAAATTTGGAATTGGGCTTGTAAAGTTGTAATTGGGCTTAATGGGTTTGGTTAGGCCAAGTTTGGTTTAGGCTAATTGGTTGGATCCGATTGGGCCCAAAACCATTACCATAAAGTCCAATTATGACTTAATGAACCTTTAACTTTAATTGGGCCTAATGGGCCTAAATTGGTTTCTTGGCAAATAAGGATGATTCCTTAAATGGGTTTTGGTATTTGGGTTTGACCCATATTGACCAAAATTCCATGCCTTAGAAATTAATTGAAAGCCCATTGGACTTTAAATTAAATTGACATTGGATGTTAATCGGGCTTTGAGACCCGTAACGATTAGATTTAGAATTTAAGTCGTAAAGGTACATTAAAAGTGTAATTATTTAATTTGGAATTAAATAAATGAATTAGTATTAAAAGCAAATTAAATTGGATTTAATGTTGTAGTTTAATTTAATTCAAGAATTCTTACTTTGAGTACTTATTCGTAAAACGAGTTTGACTCGCGCAAAATCAAATCGTTGTTTGAACATTGGATGGTCATTAATTTTCAGATTAATTAATTGGATTAGATTGATTAATAACATGCTTGTGTGAATACATGGATGCGATGTATGAATAATGTATATCAGATGTATATTAGATGTGTGGGGCAATTTTGGAAATTGTTGTAATAAATTTATATTTATTAATTGGACCTTCGTGTCCAGCCTATTACCTACTTACTCTTTGTATTTCTCTTCTCACCCATTCCCCTAAATGTAAATGAGGTTTCTTTAGAAGTGTTATGTAATCGGGTAGAAGTAATACTTGTGCTAGCGGGAGAGAGGAAAGTGAGAGATTTGTTCTAGGAACAATGTGTTAAGTATCCATCCGCATATCATTATTATATTTATTTACTTGCGCCTTATTATGTGTTTAGAATGCATGTTTAAAGGTGTATGATGATGAGACCTAACAAAGATAATTAATTGGTTGCCAATTACGCGAAAAACCCTCAAAACATATTAACGGGATCCTAGCCCACTAGGAAACAAGGTTTCCCGAGTACTCAACAGAGGGTTAGAGGCTCTCCGAAAAATAGTGGGAGGCAAGTATTAAATTTGCAATATTCGTTCAGTTACTTGCCATACGCGCTCATTTCAATTTTTCGTCATATAAATTATTTATTAGTTGGACTAATATTTAATCGTTGTTTTAATTGAACAGTTGGACTGTACTCAAACTATTTCAATTAATAGTTGATTTTATAATTGGATTGTAGTAATCAATATAATTGAATTTAACCAATTAAATTATAGTTGATTATATAGTTAGACTATAGTAATCATTATAATAAATAGTACCTAAAATCGTTGATTAAATAGTTGGACTATTAGAATCAAGATAATTGAAAGATTAGTGTTTAAAACATAATCCTGGGTGAAAATCTATTTAAACGACTTTAATTTTTAAAATGGGAATAAAGTCTCTGGATAGTCCTGGAGACCGAGAAATTACTTTATTTGATAGAGTGACGTCTCGAGCCTAATCCTAGAGTTGAGCAAATAGTAGAACATGATATTTGGAATATTCATGTGATGATAACTTTAATGCTTAATCCGTTATGCTTGCTGCATAGACTCCTTAATTTCTTAATCAGAACTAAGGATTAGATCCTTATAGTATGATATTGAAATTGAAGGATCTTCATAGATCTATCCTTAGATCTTAGAAGAACAAATTGCAATAGAAAACTCTTGGAGAGTTAATGGCTATACTCAAGAAGACAAAACCGAAGTTTGCAATAAGGCGAGAAGCGCAAGGCGCGTCTTATTTCGACATTCTAGAAGGCCAAGGCTTGGCCAATGGCTTCTGGAGTGTGGAAAAGTGGCAAATACAAAATCATTATAATCTTCTGGGTCAAAAGATAAATCCCAAGATGTCTGCCTAAATTGTGGCAAATGGGGTCACTGGAAGCGTGACTACCATATGAACAAGGCAGACATGAAGGAATTGAAGACGGTGCAAGGCTCCGGCTTCAAATATGTTTGTTATAAACATGTTCACTACTAGTATTAAAATTGGATTTTAGATACTGGATGTGGTACATAAATATGTGCCGATGTGCAGAATCTGCTGAGAGCAGGATGCTGACTTCAGATGAGATCTATCTGCGAAATGGGAATGGGACGAAAGTCACTGTGTTAACCGTAGATACCTAAGTTTAGGAACTACCATTCGGGTGTGTACCTAAATTAGGAAACTGTTAAAATGTAACTAGTTTGACTAGAAACATTATCTCTATATCAGGGTTTAACCCAATGCGAGTATACCTTTATATTCTATAACACTAAAGTGTTTTATTATATAAAGATGATATTGAGATAAACACATTAGATGTGAATAACAATATTTATATTTTGAATATAAATAAATCTCAAACGTATAACATGACAAACAAATAGCTCGAACTGAATAAATCAGTTGAAACTTATATGTGGCATTGTTGTCTGGGACACAATTAAACAAGACTCGTATATCCACATTTTCGAAGAGTGGGTACTAGGACAAATTTGATTCTATTTAAATAATGTCTACGAATCTAGTTTATTAGGCAAAGTGCCTATAACACCTTTTACTTGGTAAAAGTGCAAGTGCCATCGATCTGTTAGCCCTTGTTCATAGTGACGTAAGTGGGCCCATATCTAGCTAGGCTAGAGGTGGATATGAATGTTTCATGACCTTTACGGATGTGGCATCGCGTTATGGTTATATGTTTCTTTTGAAACACAAATCGGAAACTTTTGATGAAATCAAAGAGTTACGACACGAAGTAGACAAACAGATCGGCTAAAGTATTAAACCGTCGTAGTTAGACCATGATGAAAATACTTAAGAAATAAGTTTCTCAAATACTTGAAAGAGTATAGTATTCTTTCAATGAGGACTCCTCCCAGAACACGTCAATTTGACGGTGTGTCCAAACAGAGAAACCGAGTTTTATTGGACATGATAAGGTTAATCATGAGTTGCTCTGAGCTACCATTTCTTTCAACGGATACGCATTAACAGTGCAAAACTTATTTTGAATAAGGTTCCATAACAATCTGTTAGACATACTTCATATTAGATATGAACAGGAAAGAAACCGAGTTTCTCATTCCTGAAGATTTGGGTATGCTAGGCATGCGTTTGGATGATACCAAACTAGAACCCAAATCGGATAAGTGCTTAAGTTGTGGGTTATCCTAGGGAAACCAAAGTATAGTACTTATACAACTCACGAGAGAACAATGTAATTGTTGCTCACCATGCGATTTTCCTAAGAGGAATACCAATATGCAGTGGTAAGTGGGAGGAAAGTAAAACTTGATGAAAATCAGAGTAATACTATTCGAGGCACCGAGTCCTAATGGAACATATATAGTTCATCAATGATGTAACTATACCAATAATCTTCAAATACACAAGAACTACGTAAGTTGGAGAGAGTCAGAAAAAAACCTAGGGTATGAGTTTCTGATCTCACATCATAAAGATGTCAATCTTATTGAGGAATACAAACTGACTACCTATGAGGAAGTGATACAAGGTATCGACTCCCTATAATGGCAAAGTGCCATGAAATCCGAAATGGATTCCATGTGTACCAACCAAGTTTAGACACAGGTTGTTGTACCGAAAGGCATTGTGCCTATTGGTACTATATAAGTCTTCAAGGAAAACATACATGGATGGCAACATGCCAACGTACTAAGCTAGGCTTGTAGCGAAAAAGTATCGTTATCAACATTGTGTCGATTACGATGAAACCTTTTAACCGTTGCCATGGTTAAATCCATTTGGATAATGCTTACTGATTATGTATGTTTCATTTATGAAATATGGCACCTGAATGCCAAAACCGCTTTCCTTAAAAGGAAACCTTTTGGAGGATGTTTACAACATCCAGATGGTTTTTTCATACCAAAACAAGCAAACAAGGTTTGCAGGTTATTCGATCCATGAATGGATTGAAGCAAGCATTGGGTTCTTGGAACAATCGTTTTTATGTAATCATAATGGTATATGATTTGATTCAAAACGAAAATGATTATTGTGTATATAAGGAGGTTAGTGGGAGCGCACTGACAGTAATGTCCTAAGTAATGATGACATATCATTTATTGGAAATGATATTTCCATAAAACAATCGGTGAAAGCTTGGCTTTCATGAAAGTTCTCCGTAGAATACTTGGGAGATACAACCTTTATTCTAGGAATAAAGATCTACTGGGATAAATCTAAAAGTTGTTAACACTCTCTGAGAACTCGTACATTGAAAAATGTACGCAACCTGGTGTCTCATACGCTTTGAGCATATGGAGTCACAATCGGGCCAATCCAAGTGATAGTCATTGGATTGAAGTTAAGAACATCCTTTAGTATCTTAGAGGATCTAAGGATGCTGTTTTATACTATGGAGAATGAGAACTTGAAGTGACTGGGTTCACTGCTGCAAGTTTCCAAACCGATATAAACGACTATAAGTCGTAATAACGGTACTATACAGTTTGAATAATGGAACAATGAGCTGGAGATCTTCCTAGCAAGATACTGTTACCGGATAAACAATAAAATCAGGTTATTGCTGCAGCTGAGGCAGCAATAGAAGCCTTCTGGATTGATAATAATCTAATTAGATTAGATATAGTTCTATTAGCAGCTGAGCTAGGCTTCAACATAGACTAAAGAATTAATGGTCTCATCAAAGATCCTGATATATACTTCAAATATTTATCTGATTCGTTCGGATCATACATCGTGGCGATGTGATGATCGAATAAATCGCATCAAATGATAACCATGCAAATCCGCTGACGAAAGCATTTTCTCAGCAGAAGTTTGAGTGAACCGTACATAGTTCGGGTGTAGGACACTTGAGTGATTATCTATAGGCCAAGTGGGAGACTGTTAGACAGTTATGACCCATAACATCACTATTTGTACAGATCATGGTGTTGTTTTACAAATTAACTATGTGACAAAGGAAATTGCTCTTCTATCATTTGTAATTAGATTACCAAGATGTATAAATGATAGATGGTCAATATTATTAGTACCGGATTGAGATGATATGAGACAGTATCAATCCACGAAGGTTTAATCATTAAATATCCCTAGTCGTAGTATTATCGAGATTGGACATCGATAATGCGGAATAGACTGATATTACACTTGTGCATGTTATGGGAGCATAACATCATAATTCTCATGTATTTGGGTATATGATACTCATGCAAGTGTAATAGGAGGTTGTGTTTACCGATGGTACGGAAACAGCTTCGCTCTGGATAGACCCCTCGGAATTCCATTGGTAGTATGACTATGTGTCTATGGAAGTCCGAATCAGGGTAGGTGTATTTGGTCTTAACCTGAGACTTGCACCGCTAATACTTGCGACAATCAATATACTTTGGTTTTGGTCGTCCAGGGCTTTAACAGGTTTTTTGTACGCCTCTTCTGGGTATATTGAGAATCGTAGTGTATTGGGTGTGATGTCAAGACGAAAGTATCACTCCAGTCATAGTGGAGATGATGATCACGTAGGATACGGAACTGGTGCTCTTATGTACAGCAGTCATCGGGATAATATGACTAGGTCATGATTATCCGATAATAGAGACTAGTTACCATAGATCCGATATGTGCTTCGTACGGGGCAGACAGAATTCCAACCCCAGGCCTTGCACGTGACATCCGATGTGGATCGAAATACGCAATACTACACCTGATATAGATCACATATTCCAGTAAGAATATTTCTGGAGAATTGGGTAGGCATGGTGCTTTGCTAGAAGCCAACCATGTCTTGTAAATCGGTAAAAACGTAGTACTAGGTACGTATATGTTCGGATAGTCCGACTACCGGATTTACTGCCAACATATCCGGGAATTTCATGGGTCGCTTCCCGAAGATTCACCGATGACGTATGACTCGCACTTTATTAATCTGGGATTAATTAGAAGAGAGAGAAAATTAATCTAGGATTAATTACGGAGATATTTTATCTGGGATAAAATATTATTTAAAGAGAGAGAACGATTGATTTGGAATTAATCGATAAAATAATATATTCGATATATTATACGAAATTAGATTTCGAGGAGGAATTAAAATTGGATTTTAATTCGGGCAAAAGAGTTAATTTAGAATTAATTCTTTAGCGATGTGAATAGTAATTTTTGCTAGGCATACTTATATAATTAAATTTGATTTAATTACGTCACATCGGAAAATTCGTTAATTCGGAATTAGCGAACCCGAGCCCGGGAGTGTTTGCGGACGCACTCGCATTTCGAATTCAAGTGCGGTCCACAAGTCACATCAAGCGTCAAATCATTAATCACTTTGATTGATATGATGTCTAGTCACTTTGAGTGATTGACAACTAGTCATCATTGATATGAATAGTGATGGAAATTGATGGAAGAGTGTTAGACACTCAAATGTGATTAAAAGACATATACCATTATTTTATTAAATGGTATTTGACTTTTATTTTTGGTATTAGATATATAAAACACACAACACTTTTGATCATCCATCTTTTCTCTCCCTTACACGGTTTGGAACCATTTCCCTCCTCTCCCACTCTCGACTTTGAAGCCATTTTCTTCTCTATTTCTTGGCTTGGCCGAAAATAACAAGAAGAAAAATGGAAGATTTGTGGCAAATCTTGCCAATGCTATCACATGAAGGGTCATCCAAGGTGATAGGGAAACCAACTTATGAGCATGGAATCACCATTAGCAAAGCTTGGAGCTTGGAGCATCAATGGAGGCCATGGCCGAATTTGGAGGACAACAATGAGCATAAAGCCGAGAGCCTCATGGACATAAAGCTTGAAGATTTTGTTGTTCCTCGCATCGCCATAACTGATATTTGTAAGTATGATTCCGCCATGCTTTTACGAGTATTCATATATATGTTTCTTTGCTTGAATTGATCCTTGGGACCTTAGAGAAACCCAACACGGAATGCGTGTTATCTTTTGTGGTATATCAGATGGAAACCCAGACGTAAATTTCGTAGCCGAATCCAAATGGATGGTAGTGCGGTTTGCACTCGGGATACAACGCCACGTACTACTTAAGAGACACACGTATTTCGTTTCATCCAACCATGTATTTGAGCATGATTAGGTTGCTAGTAAGTTATTTATCTTTGTAAGCATGATTTAGTTTAGTATGTTATTTATCTTTAAGCATGATTTAGTTGTTTATTTTTAAGCATGATTAGTTATTCATTTTGCGTTTGGAATTTGCATTAAGTTTATGTTGTTGTTTGCATTTTGCATTATATAATTGAAATGTATTCATGAGATTTTCGTGTGTTGTCGTGTGTTATGATGACTTATTTTCCAAGCATGCAAACTTAGACATAGGATTTATCTTTATAAACATGAACTAGATATAGGTTGTTCTTGAGCATGTTGCATATATTCGGTTAAGATATTGTACAAATCACATCATTACAAGTGGCATAAGTAAGGGACCATTCCGAACCCAACAGTTTGAGGTCTTCCCTTGCGAGGGGTGAGTGCGGCCTTAAATCTTTGTCCCGGTTCACACTGGGTGGCGACTCCATGTTATTCCTCCGGTTTAGTTCCCCGCGAGCTTTTTCGTACTCCCAACTAGGCCGCGAGCCTAGAACATCATCACCAATTTCTGAGTCCTACAGTCTTGCGACTCCACTGGGGAAGAGAATTGGCCCCGAAATAATGTCTTGTAATGATTGTGATTTTTGCTTTAGTTAACTGTGTTTACCGTGGGTTGAAAGGGGTTTAATCAAAGGCACTTTTTAAGGCTATGGAATGGGTTGGTGTCTTCCTTCATTCACTACCTTTCTATAAGGAAAAGCTGTGAAGGTACCTATATAATCATCTACTCGTAGCCTACTGTGATGGACTAATTTGGAGGACTCGTTGTTTATTCCTGTCACCAAGCGATAAGAGCCTAAGAGGCTTAGGTTTTTAAGAGAGTTCGCTCCACCCTCCCTCTGGGGAATCTACAACGGGAAATCCATTTGACAGTCAGTCACGCACCATAACTCGTTGGCACGTACCTTAGTGTATAAAAAAGGGCGCGCTCACTCGGTCGCTCAGACCCTTGAGTGAGGAGACCTAGTAGTGGGCAACCCTTCATCGACGACAGCCTTTGTCTATACCCCTATAAACCCGCGTGTGAACTATAGTTGTAGGACTAATAGAGACTATTCATTTATGTTTGTTTTTAGGACCATCGTCATTTGGATTCAGTTGGACTTTTTGTCATGAGGTATGGGCTTGTTGGGCCATTTAAACTGGGACGAATCTGTGCTTTATGGTAATTGGGCCAAAAGCTTCTAAAATACCGATGGGCCATTTTATGTTTAGGCCTTTTATCATTTGAAGTTGTTTATATATGACAAAATGACCCATAGCGTCACTATTTGCACAGATCATTGTGTTGTTGTAGCAAATTAACTATGTGACAAGGAAATTGCACTCTCATCGTTTGTGATTAGATCACCATAGATATATAAATGAAGAGAGGTCCCTATGATTAGTTCCTGGACTGAGAATGATATGAGACAGTATCAGTCCCCGAAGGTTTAATCATTAAATATCCCTAGCCGGAGTATTATCGAGACTGGACATCGATAATGTGGAATAGGCTAGTATTGCACTTGTGTGCGTTGTGAGGGCACAACGGCATAGTTCTCATATATATATAAGTATTGGATACTTATGCAAGTGCGATAGGAGGTCGTGTTTCACCGATGGTACGGGAAACAGCTTCGCTCTGGATAGACCCCCTCGGAATCCCATTGGTATTATGACTATATGTCTATGGGAGTCCGACATCAGGGTAGGTGTATTTGGTCTTAACCTCAGACTTACATCGCTAATACTTACGATAATCAATATACTTTGGTTGAGGTCGTCTAGGACTCTAACCGGTTCTGTGTACGCCAATACTGGGTATATTGAGAATCGTAGAGTATTGGGTGTGATGTCAAGACGGAAGTATCACTCCAGTCATAGTGGAGATGATGTCACGCAGGATATGGTATTAGTGCTCTTGAGTGATGCGCATCCAATCATGATATTATGACCAGGTCATGAATATCCGATTATAGAGACTAGTTACCAGACATCCGACATGTGCTTCGGACGGGGCAGACACTTATCCAGCCCCAGCCCTAGCACGTGATTATCCGATACTGGGCCGATATACGCAATACTTGGTGTACTACGCTTGATATAGATCTTAATATTCTTAGATGGATATGTCCGGAGAATTGGGTAGACTTGGTACTTTGCTAGGAGTCGACCTTGCCTCGTAAATCGGTAGAACGTAGTACTTGGTATGTACGTGATTCGGATACTCCGACGACCGTATTTACTGCCAATATATCCGGGGATCTCATGGGTCGCTTCCCGATAATCCACGATGACGCACAACTCGCACTCTTGAATAATCTGGGATTATATAGAAGAGAGAGAAAATTAATCTGGGATTAATTACGGAGATATTTTATCTAGGATAAAATATCGTCTAGAGAGAGATAACGATTAATTTGGAATTAATCGGTAAATTAATATATTTGATATATTAAATGAAATTAGATTTCGACGCGGAATTAAAATTAGATTTTAATTCGGGCGAACGAATTAATTTAGAATTAATTCGTTAGCGACGTGAATAGTGAATTTGCTAGGCGTAATCATTTAATTACGACGCAACGGAAAGTTCGTTAATTTGGAATTAGCGAACCCGAGCCCGAGTGTGATTGCGAGCGCATTCGTATTTCCAATTCGAGTGCGGCGTCGCAAGTCGCATCAAGCGTCAAATCATTCGTCACATCAAGCGTCAAATCAAATGTCACTTTGAGTGATGTGATTGATTGATGTGATTGATTGATTGATTGACAAAGCAACTTGTCACTTTGAGTGATGTAAGTTGGTGGAATAGTGTAGTTGTTGGAAAGTTTTGCTTGAATTTTTGAAAGCCATTTATGTATTACTTTAATATTTTGGGAAATATATAAGGTAAATGTTTTGTTTTACTTTCTAACAACTAATACACAATCATCATCTCTCTCATTTCTCTCCAATACCTCACGCCCAAAACTAAAAAAGTGGACTGGTTTCTAATCAGTTTTGGCGTGAATCATAAGGGAAGCAAGAGTGATTTTCATGGTGATAAATCAAGTGCTAGCACACTTACGAATCTGCGAAGGTGGTAGGGAGGTTCACCCATGAGCCGGGATCCATTCGACGAAGCTCGGAGCTCCGTTTCGCAGCTCAAAAATAGAAAATTGAAGATAGTGGACTGCTGCCAGTGGGCGCCAAAAACAGTGGGGATTTTGGGCTTCATTCGTCTTCAAATCGTCTCAAACGATCGATGTGAGTATTCCGCTATCTCCGTTGATGTGTTCACACATGATTTTCATTGCTTGTTTGATCTTGGGACCTAGAATAAACCTAACAATGGCATCAAGAGCCTTAGGTTCAAGCATGAATAATGTAGGGCTTAAAATTGGGTATTTTGTATTAGAGCATGATTTAATGAAATTGGATGATTGAGCATGCTTAGTATATGTCATATTGAAGATTGATTTGATCAATTTCAAGAAAAAGTGTTTAGAACATTTTTCCCAAAAAATTACCCATTGGCCGAATGTGAAATTGATTTTGGTAATTTGGAATTTTTTGATTTTGATTCATTGGATGAGTTAGAATCATATAGGATAATGTTAATTTGAATCAATTGGATTGGATTTGGAATTGAACATAAAATCCCCAAATGTAATCACTTGGCCGAATGTATTAAGCCTTTAATGTCTTGGATTTTTGATTTTATGAACATTGGATGTGTATGAAATCATTCGGGAAGTTAATACGTTGTCGATTGTGTAATTAATCGGATTGAATTCAAATCGGACAAAAAACCTTCCTTGGCCGAGACTTAGAAGCATGTAATATGGGTTTGATTTTCATTAATGTGTTGGACATGCGATGATAATAAAGAAGATGATTAATTGGACTAATTTGATGTTTTGGAACTGTTGATTTAGGTGATTAATCATATAATACTTTAGGTAATTAAATTGCTCTAAATTGGATTTATGTAATTTCATTATTTGAGGCCTTAAAATTGGATTTGGGCTATTAAAGTTGTTATTGGGCTT
Source organism: Zanthoxylum bungeanum (assembly GCA_019454045.1). Taxonomy (NCBI): domain Eukaryota; kingdom Viridiplantae; phylum Streptophyta; class Magnoliopsida; order Sapindales; family Rutaceae; genus Zanthoxylum; species Zanthoxylum bungeanum. Next base: position 29,260 of record SKCR01054857.1, on the reverse strand, counting down.
ATTGGGCTTTGTTGTACAAAGTTGGGTTTAGGCCAAATGGATTGGATCCAATTGGGCCCAAAACCACTTCCGTTAAGCCCAAATGCGACTAATGAACCTTTAAAGTTTAATTGGGCCTAATGGGCCAAGATTGATTTATGGGCTTATGGGGTAAATCCCGGATTTGACTTTGGCTATCGGTTTGACCCGAGTTGACCAAAAGTCCACGCCTTAACAAATCAATCAAAAGCCCATTGGACTTTAATTGAATTGACGTTGGACGTTAATAGGTCTTTGAGACGCGTTACGATTAAATTTGGAATTTAAATCGTAAAAGGTTTATAAATAAAAGTGTATTGTTTAATTTGGAATTGAATAGTGAATTAGTATTAAATACATGTTAAATTGGATTTAATGATGTAGTTTAATTTAATTCATGAATTTGTACTTTGAGTACTTATTCGCAAAAACGAGTTTGACTCGAACAAAATCAAATCGTTGTTTGAACATTGGATGATCACATAATTATCAGATTAATTAATTTGATTAGATTGATTGATAGCATGCTTGTGTGTGAATACGTGGTTGTGATGAATGAATAATGTATATCGGATGGATATTAGATGGGTGGGCAATTTTGGAAATTGTTGTAATAAATTTGATTTATTAAATTGGACCTGCGTGTCCAGCCTTATCACCTTTATTCTCTTTGTATTCTCTTCTCACCTATTCCCCTCAATGTAAATGAGGTTTCTTTAGAAGTGTAGTGTAACGGGTAGAAGTAGTACAAGAGCTGGCTTGAGTGAGAAAGGGAGAGATTTGATCTAGGATCAATGTAAAGTATCCATCCGCATATCATTATTATTGTATTTCATACTCGCTTTATTATGTATTTGGAATGCATGTTTAAGGGTGTATGATGATGAAACCTTAACAAAGATAATTAAATTGGTAGCCAATTTGCACGCGAAAAAGCCCTCATCAAATATCATGCGTCTTTTCCTTCCATTGAGTGATTCTTACTCAAGATCCTAGATTGGCATGGGTTGTTGGCCAAAGTCAAGCCCTTGTCGTCGTCGAAGATGTGTTTGAATCACGAGCTTTGTTCCATATTGGTGTCATGTCCAAGTTGTGGTTTGTTGGCCAAAGTCAAGACCACTTCTTGTCCATCGACATTGATTACGAAGCTTCCATGGTCAATGGGTCCGCGCTTGACTGGGATCATTAGGTTTGTTGTGCCAAGCCAAGGCCTAGTTGATTCAGAGGAAAAAGGTTAGGATATATATTGGATATATAGGCATATATGAGATATATGTTTCGGACTTGGATGTCCCCTACTGGATCTAGGAGTTGGATGAGATCCAATTGATCTTCGAGATCTACCTAGTTAATTATCATACAATTTGTTGGCCAAAGTCAAGATTGTGTGATATTTAACGGGATCCTAACACACTAGGAAACACGGTTTCCCGAGTACTCGACAGAGGGTTAGAGGCTCGCCGAAAAATAGTGGGAGGCAATGTTGTAATTTAATCAAGTCCACAAGATCACAAACATGCATAAAGAATCACATATGAACACATCAAAGGAGGTGGCGGAATCAACTCACATTGAATTCGGTTTTGATGGATGAAGAACAAGGTGCGTTTTTAAGCTCCCTCCAAGCTCGGCAATGGCTTCTCCTTGCAGTGGGCTGTGCGATTTGGACTGGTTTGGCTTCCTCCATGTTCGGCCATTGATGACCTCCATTGAAGCTCAAAGCTTCAAGCTTCCATGCTCACAAACTCACTTCCCTATCACCTATGTATCACTCCTAGAGTGTGCTAGCACTAATCATCTTCCATTTTGCTTCTCAAAAATTCGGTGAACCAGAAAATTGAAGAAGAAATCGGCAGTGATGCCGTGAAGAAGAAGAGGGAAAAGAGAGGGAGAAGAGAGAAACCGTATTCTACCTTGCATGTCAGAGAGAGAAAAAGGTTTTAATATATATATATTTTTTATTTTCTATTTACCAAGTAAATTAAAAATAAAACATATATCTTACCTTTTATTTCAAAAGTCAAAAGTTAAAAACAATAAAGCTTTTTCATCATTTCAACTTTTTACTTTAAGTCACATCACATCTATTCACTTTAATAAAGTGACATATTGTCAAGTCATATCACTCAAAGTGACAATTGATTTGACGATTGACGCGACTAACGATTTGACGCTTGATGTGACTCGCGTGCCGCGTTCGAATTCGAAATGCGAATGCGCTCGCAATCACTCTCGGGCTCGGGTTCGCTAATTCCAAATTAACGAATTTTCCGTCGCGTCGTAATTAAGTGATACGCCTAGCGAATTCACTATTCACGTCGCTAACGAATTAATTCAAATTATTCGTTCGCCCGAATTAAATCTAATTTTAATTCCGCGTCAAAATCCAATTTCTAATAAACATATCGAATATATTATTTTATTGATTAATTCCAAATTAATCGTTCTCTCTCTTTATTTAATATTTTATTCCCAGATAAAATATCTCCGCAATTAATCCCAGATTAATTTACTCTCTCATCGAATTAATCCCAGCGATTAATTCTATCTCTCTCTTCTAATTAATCCCAGATTAATCAAAGTGCGAGTAATACTTCATCGGTGAATCTTCGGGAACCGACGACCCATGAGATCTCCGGATATGTTGGCAGTAAATACGGTCGTCGGACTATCCGAACACGTAAGTACCTCGTACTACGTTTATACCGATTTACAAGACAAGGTTAGCTCTAGCAAAACGCCATGCCTACCCAATCTCCAGAAATATTCTTACAGGAATATATAGATCTGTATCAAGCGTAGTTTATACCGTAGTATTGTGTATATCGGCCCAGTATCGGATAATCACGTGCTAGGGCTGGGGCTGGATAAGTGTCTGCCCCGTCCGAAACACATGTCGGATGTCTGGTAACATAGTCTCTATAATCGGATATACATGACCTGGTCACAATATCCCGATTGGTTGCGCAACACTCAAGAGCACTAGTACCGTATCCTGCGTGACATCAACTCCAATATGACTGAAGTGACACTTCCGTCTCGACATCCACCCCAATACACTACGACTCTCTGATAAACCCAGAAGCGGTGTACACAGAACCGGTTTAAAGCCCTGTACCACCAAGACCAAAGTCTACCGATTATCGCAAGTATTAGCGATGCAAGTCTCAGGTTAGAAATACACACCTACCTCGATTTCGGCCTCCCATAGACACATAGTCATAATACCAATGGGATTCCGAGGGGTCTATCCAGAGCGAAGCTGTTTCCCGTACCATCGGTGAAACACGACCTCCTATTGCACTTGCATAAGTATCCAATACTTATATATATGAGAACTATGCCGTTGTGCCCTCACAACGCGCACAAGTGCAATACTAGCCTATTCCGCATTATCGATGTCCAGTCTCGATAATACTTCGGCTAGGGATATTTAATGATTAATCCTTCGGGGATTGATACTGTCTCATATCATCTCAATCCAGGAACTAATCATATGGACCTCTCTTCATTTATACATCTATGGTGATCTAATCACAAATGATGAGAGTGCAAATTCCTTGTCACATAGTTAATTTGTACAGCAAAACAACACCGTGATCTGTACAAATAGTGACGCTATGGGTCATATTATCCAACAGGCAAGAATTGAATTTGCAATATTCGTTCAATTACTCGCCTACTCGCTCAAACAAATATCTTCTTCGAATATTAAATGTTAGTTGGACTAATATTTAAATTGTGTTTTAAAATATATATAGTTGGACTATATACAAACTCATTCAATATATAGTTGATTTTATAATTGGATTATAGAATCATATAATTGAATTAAAATGATAGTTGATTTTATAATTGGATTATAGTAATCATATTAAAATTATAGTTGATTAAATAATTGGATTATGTAATCATTATAATAAATATACCTTATTAAATTGATTAAATAGTTGGACTATTAAAATCAAGAAAGAATTGAAAAGTTGAATATTTAAAATATATATAATCCTGGATTAAATGTTTTAAATGATTTAGTTTCAAATTGGGAATTTATAATAGGTTACTTTGTTTGATAAAATAACTTATTATACCTATGCCCAAAATTAAGCAAATAAGTAGAGCATAAAATCTTTGGAAGATTAATGTACTTGTCAATAAATCTATCTTTAGATTTAAAAGGTATATTAAAATTGCAACTAATAATTCTTGGAGAATTAATTGACTATTCTAGAGGAGATAAAGTCAAAGTTTGCAATTGGGCAGAAGCACAAGGTGCACATCATTTCGATATTCTAAAAAAAAACCAAGGCTTGGCCTAAGGTTTCTGAAATATTGAAAAGATAATTGACATATCCCAAAGTGACTACCATTTGGATATGGCAGACACGAAGGAATTAAAGAAAAGGGCGAGGCTCTGACTTTTAAAAATGTTTGTCTTAGTTATGTTCACAGCTAGTATTAAAATTAGATTTTAAATACTTAGTGTGGTACATAAAATATATGTATTGATGTTCAGAATCCGCTATGAGCCGGGTACTGACTTCAAGCTGAGATTGCTCTACGAATCGGAAACGGGACGAAAGTCGCTGTTTCGACTGTAGATACCTAAGTTTAGGAACTACCCTTCGGGTGTGTACTTAAATTAGGAACTGTTATAATGTAACTAGTTGGACTAATAACATTATCTCTATATCAGTGTTTAATCCATTCCGGATAAACCTTTATATTCTAGAACACTAAAGTGTTTTCATTATATAAAGATGATACTGAGATAAACACATTAGATGTGAATGACAGTATTTATATTTTGAATATAATTAAAATCTCAAACATATAAAATGACAAATAAATAGCTCAAATGATTTGATCAATAAAGACTTATTTGTGGCATTGTTGTCTAGGACACAATTAAACAAGACTCGTATATCCACACTTTTGAAGAGTGGGTACTAGGACTGATTGACTATTCAAATGAAGTCTACGAATCTAGTTTATTAGGTAAAGCACCTAAAACACTATTTACTTGGTAATAGTATGAAAGCCACTGATCTGTTAGCCCTATTCATTGTGAAGATAGTGGGCCCATATCTAGCTAGGCTAGATGTAAACATGAACATTTCGTGACCTTAACGGATATGACATCACGTTATGGTTATGTGTTTCTTTTGAAGAACACAAATCGGAAACTTTAGAGTTTCGACACGAAATAGACAAACAGATCGGCTATAGTATTATACCGTCACGGTAAGACCGTAATGAAAATACTTAAGTATTAAGTTTCATATATACATGAAAGAGTATGGTATTCTTTCAGATGAGGACTCCTCCGAGACACGTCAGTTTGACGGTGGTGTGTCCAAACTAAAAACTGAATTTTGTTGGACAAGATAAGGTTAAATATGAGTCGCTCTGAGCTATCATTTCCTTCAATAGATATGTATTATCAGTGCAAAACTTATTTAGAATAAGGTTCCATATAAATCTGTTTGACAGATATCATATAGGATATGAACAGGAAAGAAACGGGGTTTCTCATTCCTGATAATTTGGGTATGCCAGGCAGCATAACGTTGGATGATACAAAACTAAAAGACCCAAATTGGATAAGTGCCAATATAGGTTATCCTAAGGGAAACCATGAGTATAGTACTTGTAAATCTCATATGAGAACAATGTGATTGTTGCTCACCATGCGGTTTTTCCTGAGAGGAATACCGATATGCAGTGGTCAGTGGGAGGATGGTGATACTCGATGAAAATCGGAGTAATACTGTTCGATGCATGAAATCCTTAATGGAACACATATAGTTCATCAATGATGAATTTATACCATTAATCTTCGAATACACAAGAACATCGTAGATCGGATAGAATCAGAAAAACAACCTAGGGTATGGGTTTCTGATCTAACCTCATAAAGATGTCAATCTTATGGAGGTATACCAACCGACTACGTTTGAGGAAGTGATACAAGGTATCGACTCCTAATTATGGCGAAGTGCCATGAGTCCGAAATGGATTCCATGTAAGACAACTGCTTTGGATACTAGTTGTTTTACCGCAAGGCATTGTGCCTATTGGTACATTAAACGTCTTCAAGGAAGACATACATGGATGGCAACATACAGACGTACAAAGCTAAGCTTGTGATGGAAAGGTAACGTTATCAACTTTATGTTTATAACAGATCAACCTTTTGCCTGTTGCCATGGTAAGTCCATTTTGAAGATGCTTGTTAATAACTGCATATTTCATTTATGAAATGTGTCAGTTGTAGATCAAAATCTCTTTCCTGAAAAGGAAACCTTTTGGAGGATGTTTACAACATCCTGACGATTTTATATAACCAACAAACAAGGTTTGCGGGTTATTCGATCCATGTTTGGATTGAAGCAAGCATAAGGTTCTTGGAACTGACGTTTTGAAATAATCATAATGGTTTATGATTTGACTCAAAACGAAATAATTCTTGTGTATATATGGAGGTTAGTGGGAGGGCACTGACAGTGAAATTCCCATAAAGCTATTGTTGAAAGCTTGGCTTTCATAGATATTCTTTCAATAAGAAATTCTCAGTAGAATTCTGGGGAGTAACAACCTTTATTCAAGGAATAAAGATCTGCTGGGATAGATTTGGAGTTGTAAACACTCTCTGGGAAATTATACATTTAAAATGTACATGATAGGGTGTCTCATACGCTTCGAGCATATGGAGTCACGATCAGGTCAATCCAAGTGATAGTCACTGGATTGAAGATTAAGAACATCTGTTAGTGTCTCAGAGAACTAAAGATGCTGTCTTAAACTATGGAGAAGGAGAACTTGAAGTGACTGGGATCACTGCTGCAAGTTTCCAAACAATTAAATACTACGCTACTATAAAGTTTGAACACTGGGACAGTGAGCTGGAAATATTCCGAGCAAGATAACTGTTGCCAAATAAACAACTAATGCGGATTATTGCTGCAGCTGAGGCAGCAATAGAAGTGTTTTGGGTCAAAAATAAATCTAATTAGATTAGATATAATTCTGTTAGCAGCTGAGCTAGGCGTCAACACAGACTAAGGAATTAAAGGTCTCATCGACGATCCAGATATATACTTCTATATTCATCTGATTCATTCGGATCATACATCGTGGCGATGTGATGATCGTGTAAATCGCATCGGATGATAATCATGCAAATCCGCTGACGAAAACCTTTTCTCAGCAATTTGAGCGAACCGTACATAGTTCGGGTGTTAGACACTCGAGTGACTGGCTATGTGCCAAGTGGGAGATTGTTGGACAAAATGACCCATATCGTCACTATTTGCACAGATCATTGTGTTGTTGTAGCAAATTAACTATGTGACAAGGAAATTGCACTCTCATCGTTTGTGATTAGATCACCATAGATATATAAATGAAGAGAGGTCCCTATGATTAGTTCCTGGACTGAGAATGATATGAGACAGTATCAGTCCCCGAAGGTTTAATCATTAAATATCCCTAGCCGGAGTATTATCGAGACTGGACATCGATAATGCGGAATAGGCTAGTATTGCACTTGTGTGCGTTGTGAGGGCACAACGACATAGTTCTCATATATATATAGTATTGGATACTTATGCAAGTGCGATAGGAGGTCGTGTTTCACCGATGGTACGGGAAACAGCTTCGCTCTGGATAGACCCCTCAGAATCCCATTGGTATTATGACTATGTGTCTATGGGAGTCCGACATCAGGGTAGGTGTATTTGGTCTTAACCTAAGAATTACATCGCTAATACTTACGACAATCAATATACTTTCGTTGAGGTCATCTAGGACTCTAACCGGTTCTGTGTACGCCAATACTGGGTATATTGAGAATCGTAGAGTATTGGGTGTGATGTCAAGACGTAAGTATCACTCCAGTCATAGTGGAGATTGTTGGATAATATGACCCATAGCGTCACTATTTGCACAGATCATTGTGTTGTTGTAGCAAATTAACTATGTAATAAGGAAATTGCACTCTCATCATTTGTGATTAGATCACCATAGATATATAAATGAAGAGAGGTCCCTATGATTAGTTCCTGGATTGAGATGATATGAGACAGTATCAGTCCACAAAGGATTAATCATTAAATATCCCTAGCCGTAGTATTATCGAGACTGGACATCGATAATGCGGAATAGGCTAGTATTGCACTTGTGTGCGTTGTGAGGGCACGACGACATAGTTCTCATATATATAAGTATTGGATACTTATGCAAGTGCGATAGGAGGTCGTGTTTCACCGATGGTACGGGAAACAACTTCGCTCTGGATAGACCCCTTGGAATCCCATTGGTATTATGACTATGTGTCTATGGGAGGCCGAAATCAAGGTAGGTGTGTATAGTCTTAACCTGATACTTACACCGCTAATACTTACGATAATCGATAAACTTTGGTCTTGGTGGTAGGGGGCTTTAACCGGTTCTGTGTACACCACTTCTGGGTTTATCAGAGAGTCGTAGAGTATTGGGTGTGATGTCAAGACGGAAGTGTCACTTCAGTCATATTGGAGATGATGTCACGCAGGATACGGTACTAGTGCTCTTAAGTGTTGCGCAACCATCGGGATATTATGACCAGGTCATAAATATCCGATTATAGAGACTATGTTACCAGACATCCGACATGTGCTTCGGACGGGGCAGACACTTATCCAGCCCCAGCCCTAGCACGTGACTATCTGATACTGGGCCAATATACACAATACTACGGTATACTACGCTTGATACAGATCTATATATTCCTGTAAGAATATTTCTGGAGAATTGGGTAGGCATGACGCTTTGCTAGAAGCCAACCTTGTCTTGTAAATCGATATAAACGTAGTACGAGGTACTTTACGTGTTCGGACAGTCCGACGATCGTATTTACTGCCAACATATCCGGAGATCTCATGGGTCGGTTCCTGAAGATTCACCGATGACGTATGACTCGCACTTTGATTAATCTGGGATTAATTATAAGAGAGAGATAGAATTAATCTGGGATTAATTCGATGAGAGAGAAAATTAATCTGGGATTAATTGCGGAGATATTTTATCTTGGATAAAATGTTAATTAAAGAGAGAGAACGATTAATTTGGAATTAATCGATAAAATTAATATATTCGATATATTAATCGAAATTGGATTTCGACGCGGAATTAAAATTAGATTTTAATTCGGGCGAACGAATTAATTTAGAATTAATTCGTTAGCGATGTGAATAGTGAATTCGCTAGGCGTAATCACTTAATTACGACGCGACGGAAAATTCGTTAATTTGGAATTAGCGAACCCGAGCCCGTGAGTGATTGCGAGCGCATTCGCATTTCGAATTCGAGCGCGGCACGCGAGTCACATCAAGCGTCAAATCGCTAGTCGCGTCAATCGTCAAATCAATTGTCACTTTGAGTGATGTGACTTGACAATATGTCACTTTATTAAAGTGAATAGATGTGATGTGAAAAGTGATGTGATATGACTTAAAGAATAAAGTAATTGTAATGGAATATGAAAAGGTTTGGAATATATATATGTTTTATTTATTTTGGGAAAATAAATGAATAATATATATTACTTTTTCTTTTCCCTTTACTATTTATTCGGTCCTCTCTCTCCTCTTTCACGACAACTCTTCCTCTCCCTCTCTTTTTCTCTTCTTCTCCCTCACGGTTTTGGAAACCGATTCTTGTTCTTCATTTTTCTCTGGTTTTCACCGAAAATTTGAGAAGCAAAATGGAAGATGAACTAGTGCTAGCACACCTTGAGTGATACATAGGTGATAGGGAAGTGATTCTTTGAGCATGGAAGCTTGAAGCTTGGAGCTTCAATGGAGTTCAAGCATGGCCGATTCTTGGAGGTTCAAAGAGGACTAAAATCGCACAGCCCACTGCAAGGAGGAGCTACTGCCGAGCTCAATGGAGGACGAAAATGGCTTGTCTTCTTTATTTCATCAAAACCGAAATTCAATGTGAGTATATTCCGCACCTCCTTTGATGTGTTCATATGCGGTTTTTGTGCATGATTTGTTGATCTTGGGACTTTGATTTAACTCTTACAGAGATGATGTCACGCAGGATATGGTATTAGTGCTCTTGAGTGATGCACATCCAATCATGATATTATGACCAGGTCATGAATATCCGATTATAGAGACTAGTTACCAGACATCTGACATGTGCTTCGGACGGGGCAGACACTTATCCAGCCCCAGCCCTAGCACGTGACTATCCGATACTGGGCCGATATACGCAATACTTGGTATACTACGCTTGATATAGATCTTAAATATTCTTAGATGGATATGTCCGGAGAATTGGGTAGACTTGGTACTTTGCTAGGAGTCGACCTTGCCTCGTAAATCGGTAGAACGTAGTACTTGGTATGTACGTGATTCGGATACTCCGACGACCGTATTTACTGCCAATATATCCGGGGATCTCATGGGTCGCTTCCCGATAATCCACCGATGACGCACAACTCGCACTCTTGAATAATCTGGGATTATATAGAAGAGAGAGAAAATTAATCTGGGATTAATTACGGAGATATTTTATCTAGGATAAAATATCTTCTAGAGAGAGATAACGATTAATTTGGAATTAATCGGTAAATTAATATATTTGATATATTAAATGAAATTAGATTTCGACGCGAAATTAAAATTAGATTTTAATTCGGGCGAACAAATTAATTTAGAATTAATTCGTTAGCGACGTGAATAGTGAATTTGCTAGGCGTAATCATTTAATTACGACGCAACGGAAAGTTCGTTAATTTGGAATTAGCGAACCCGAGCCCGAGTGTGATTGCGAGCGCATTCGTATTTCGAATTCGAGTGCGGCGTCGCAAGTCGCATCAAGCGTCAAATCATTCGTCACATCAAGCGTCAAATCAAATGTCACTTTGAGTGATGTGATTGATTGATGTGATTGATTGATTGATTGACAAAGCAACTTGTCACTTTGAGTGATGTAAGTTGGTGGAATAGTGTAGTTGTTGGAAAGTTTTGCTTGACTTTTTGAAAGCCAATTTTATGTATTACCTTTAATATATTTTGGAAAATATATAAGGTAAATGTTTTTTTTACTTTCTAACAACTAATACACAATCATCATCTCTCTCATTTCTCTCCAATACCTCACGCCCAAAACTAAAAAAAGTGGACTGGTTTCTAATCAGTTTTGGCGTGAATCATAAGGGAAGCAAGAGTGATTTTCATGGTGATAAATCAAGTGCTAGCACACTTACGAATCTTGCGAAGGTGGTAGGGAGGTTCACCCATGAGCCGGGATCCATTCGACGAAGCTCGGAGCTCCGTTTCGCAGCTCAAAAATAGAAAATTGAAGACAGTGGACTGCTGCAGTGGGCGCCAAAAACAGTGGGGATTTTGGGCTTCATTCATCTTCAAATCGTCTCAACCGATCGATGTGAGTATTCCGCTATCTCCGTTGATGTGTTCACACATGATTTTCATTGCTTGTTTGATCTTGGGACCTAGAATAAACCTAACAGTTTAGCCATGTTATCGAAAAAGTGTAAACCTATTGGGCCTTTTCAACTGGGACAAGTTTGCACCGCGCAATAGTAGGGTTGAATGCTTTAAAATGATAATGGGCCGACTTATATATTCCATGCATTGCACGCATCTCATGCATACATGCATCATGTTAACCCTTGTGTATTAAAATCCATTGTAGATATCCATTAGGTTAGAGAAGAAAGAAAGATTTGTCAAAAATAGTTTAGCAAACATGGATATCAGGAAAAGGAAGTCGAGAAATAGAAAATTTTATGGCAATGATAGAAAGGCCATGGTGGGCCCAAAAAAAAATGAAAAAATGAAAAAAAAAGAAAAAAAAAGAAAAAAATTTGTTTGTTTTTAGTCCTTAACAGTTAGGCATAAGTCCAATGATGAAATCGTTTGCTTTAGGGTGAAATCTTAGAAACAATAAACTCTTGATGTGCTTTTATCTGATACTTTGAGTGATTGATCTATGTTAGACTCGTAACCATTTCACTATAGGTTCTTAGCGGTGAAAACTTGAGTAGTTGGAAATGTGACTAGTTGAAGAAATTATAGGTCGGTGAATGACCGTTTGCTTAGATGTCTATCTTGATTTGTTTATGTTATGATGTGTGGTATGGTTGAAAATGAAAGAAAAGTCTCAAAAGAAAAGAATTGAACCACCTATAACCGATAAACGTGAAGCTACCCATGGGCGAGTATTAGGACCACCATGAGGAGAAATGCTACCTTAAAGGGTAGGTGTGTTGAAGAAAAAAGAAAAGAAAAGACAAAAAGAAGTTCAAAACGAAAGAAACAAGAGAGAGACAAAAGAGAAAGAAAACCATACCACATTGGGCACATAAAAGCAACTGCAGGCATAATTGAGACATCTAGGTTAGTTTGACCCATCGATCCCGATTTTCTGACGAAATCATTGAGTTGGCTTACCTGGGGATGAATCTGCAAAGGAACCTTTGCACACACATACTTTGAGTCTGGCTTAGATCATTTATTCAAAGACTTGGATTTGAGTTGCGTTGAATGTTTTGAAGGTTCTCTGGTTTCGACACTAAGCATCATTTGAGGGCAACAATATGTATAACTATTGGGACTATTTCATAGCATGTGATATAATATGATGATATGGAATGCCACATCACGTGGTCCACCTTGACCTAGTGTAAACAGGAAAAAATAGAAAGCTAAATCAAGACTGGGGCGACCAGTCTACCACCTCGCGAATGAGGGACGTAATGGGAACTTGAGCCAGGAGACCAGATAGAACTGAGCAAACTACCAAAAGAGAACTGGCAGAAGGAAATTACAAGTAGACCTATGGGGCGACCAAAGACTTTTGTAGGCAAGAAGCACTGAGGAGCACAAGGAAGACCTAACCCATCGGAATAGGAAACATATCCATGCATACATGCATACACGTCACATACACGCATTTTTGTTTTGTTTTTGTTCGTAGGTTTTGAAGAAAAGGAAAAATTGGCAAAGACAAGCAGTTTCGGGAATGAATCCCAGGGTCGAGGCCCACTTCATCAGAGTTTTGGAATGAATCCGGGAATGAATCCCAGGGTCGAGGCCCACTTCATCAGAGTTTTGGAATGAATCCGGGAATGAATCCCAGGGTCAAGGCCCACTTCATCAGAGTTTTGGAATGAATCTGGGAATGAATCCCAGGGTCGAGGCCCACATCATCAGAGTTTTGGAAATAATTCTGGAATAAATCCCAGGGGAAGAAGCCCGCATTATCAGCAGTTTTTGGGAATGAATCCCAGGGGGCGAAGCCCGCATTATCAGCAGTCATCGAGAATAAATCCTAGGGTCGAGGCCCACATCAGCATCAGTTTTGGGGATGAGTCCCAGGGTCGAGGCCCACATAAGTATCAGCTTAGGGATGAGTCCTAGGGTTGAGGCCCACATTGGCATCAATATCAATTTTGGGGATGAGTCCCAGGGTCGAGGCCCACAGCAGCATCAGTATCAGTTTGGGGGCGAGGTCCACATCACATCAGTCTGTGGGCGAGGCCCACATCATTGCCAGGATGAGGCAAGGCCCACATCAGTATCAGTTTGGGGAGAGGCCCACATTATTATCAGTTTGGGGCGAGGCCCACGTCAGTATCAGTTTAGGGAGAGGCCCACATTAGTATCAGTTTGGGGCGAGGCCCATATCATTTTGGGGCGAGGCCCACATCAGTATCAATCTGGGGCGAGGCCCACGTCAATATCAGTTTGGGGCAAGGCCCACATCACATCAGTCTGTGGGCGAGGCCCACATCAATGCCAGTATGAGGCAAGGCCCACATCAGTATCAGTTTGGGGGGCGAGGCCAACATCAGTGTCAGTTTGGGGTGAGGCCCACATCAGTTTGGGGTGAGGCCCACGTCAGTATCAGTTTAGGGCGAGGCCCACATTAGTATCAGTTTCGGGCGAGGCACATATCATTTTGGGGCGAGGCCCACATCAGTACCAATCTGGGACGAAGCCCAAGTCAATATCAGTTTGGGGAGAGGCCCACATTAATATCAGTTTGGGGCAAGACCCATATCTGTTTGGGGCGAGGCCCATATAAGTGTCACTCTAGGGGCGAGGCCCACATCAGTTTGGGGTGAGGCCCACGTTAGTACCAGTTTGGGGCGAGCCCCATATCAGTTTGGGACGAGGCCCACATCAGAACCAATCTGGGGCGAGGCCCACATCAGTATCAGTTTGGGGGCGAGGCCCACATCAGTACCAGTTCAGGGTCGATGACCCACTACATCATCAGTTTGAGGGCGATGCCCACATTGTCAGCGGTATTAGAATGCGTGCTAGAGTGGAGGTACCCCCGTTGCCGGTTGCAGTTCTAGGATGAGTCCCATGGTCGAGGGCCTACTGCATCATCAGTTGTAGTTCCAGGATGTGTCCCAGGGTCGAGGACCCACTACATCATCAGTTTGAGGGCGATGCCCACATTGTCAGCGGTATTGGGATGCGTCCCAAGGTCGAGGTGCCCCATTGTCGGTTGCAGTTCCGGGATGCGTCCCAGGGTCGAGGGCCCACTACATCATCAGTTGTAGTTCCGAGATACGTCCAAGGGTCGAGGACCCAATACATCATCAGTTTGAGGGTGAGGCCCACATTGTTAGCAGTATTGGGATGCGTCCCAATGTCGAGGTGCCCCCATTGTCAGTTGCAGTTCCGGAATGCTTTCAGGGTCGAAGGCCCACTGCATCATTAGTTGTACTTCCGGGATACGTCCCGGGGTCGATGACCCACTACATCATCAGTTTGAGGGCGAGGCCCACATTGTTAGCGGTATTGGGATGCGTCCCAGGGTCGAGGTGCCCCCATTGACGGTTGTAGTTTCGGGATGCGTCCTAGGGTCGAGGGCCCAATGCATCATCAGTTGTAGTTCCGTGATGCTTCCCAGGGTCGAGGACCCACTACATCAACACTTTTAGGATGTGTTTCAAGGTTGAGGGCCCACACATCAGTTGCAGTTCCGGGATGCGTCCCAGGTTTGAGGTCCCATTGCATCATTAGCACAGTTCACATTCGGTGGTTGAGGAACAAAGCCCAGAGGTCGAGGCACCTCGCCAACATATCAACTCAGTTCGAAGCAGCAGGCAAGTCAGGTGGCAACTGGCGAGCCATGTAAGTAAAAATGCATTGCATAACTTTGATAGGATTGTCACTGTTACACACTGCACAAGTCCCATCAAAGCGGGGGCGACTGTAGGCACTGCATTTTTACATATAAGTCCCGATGATGAGTCTCGTATGGAGACACTACCTCTTTAATTATGGAATCCGCGGGGAATGGACGTCGGAAGGGAAGAGTCAAGAATTGACACATTGTTGGATTTAATTCGCTGAGTAGCTGCGGGTTCGCTTGGTGTACCTCCGTTTTAAAACAAACTTTTAGCCCAAAACCCCGCAAGTCACACACCAAGCCCACCAAAGCCCGATCGAAAAAATTAAAATATTTAAAACACATGTCACAAATTAAATCAAATCAAATCAAATTAAATTAAATCCAATTAAATTAAAACAAATCACCTTCCTAATTTAAATAAATCACATGCCTAAATTAAACAAATCAAATCAAATCCCCCTTCCTAAATTAAATAAATCCCATGGATCCCTTGCCTAATTAAACTAAATCATATCCCTAACTAAAAGAGAATAAATCAAATTAAAATCAAATCACTTCCCTAATTAAAAGATTTCCTTATCACATTCTAATTAAAAAAGATATTCCCTTTAATACACAAATCATTCTCATTCTCAAATAAGGAAAGTCCCCATCCCTTTACCATAAAAAGAACCCTTCACCAACACAACTAAACCTAGAGAGCTCATATACACAATATTCTCACAAGAAACAACCCTGGCCCATCCTCGCAAAAAACCCCAGAGAGCATACACACATAATTCACGCAAGAAACAAAGAGCTCATTCATCCTAATTCACACAACATACACACCAAAAACTCCCCAGATTCTCACGGCACCTTGATCATTGGCCACTCTCTCGGCAAACCCTCACGCAAGCCATCAGCCCTCACGCAAGCCTTGTCACTAGCCCTCACTCACGCACCCTTCACGTATCAACACCTAGCCCACTCACGCACCCTCCACGTTCAACGCATAACAACAAGCCTAATAAACCCTAGCTCAACATTCAAATCAGCCACACACCACACTCCACCAACTATCACACATAGCAGCCCTTCACGCCAACAGCCACGCGTCCTCACCACTTCAATTCCCTGACCACGTAGCAGCCTCATATCCCTCATTGGCCCTCACATCAAGCTTCAAGCCAACACCCTTCACACCAGCCAACTGTCACACAAAACAGCCAACAAGCCACGTTAAATCCCCTCCAAAAATAGCCCAATTGACGCATAAATCCCCCATAATCAGCAGCCCCAATTGACGCCATAAAACCTAGTAAACTACCTCAGTTCACCCTTAAAAAACTGCCCTTAAATCACGTCATAAACACCACCCACAACAATCCTTGTTTCACGTCATTAGACACCCACAACAACCCTTGTTTCACGTCATTAGCTACCCTCACATATTGTCATTGTTTCAATGCATAAGACCCTCATATACTGCCCTTGTTTCACGTCAGTAGCTACCCTCACATACTGCCCTTGTTTCACGTCATTAGCCACCCTTAACTCCCCTTCATGCACGCCATAACCCTCAAGCAATCTGCCTCTCCACTAAGCCTTCAAAGATCCCTTATGCACACGCATAAACTGCCACTCATTAGCCTCAAACTGTTCCCTTAAGGTACCACAAAACAGTCCCAAAAACTGCCCAAAACAGTCCCCGAATTAACCCAAAACTGCCCTAAACAGTCCCCAAAATTGCACCTAAAAAAATAGCCCGAACCAGTCCAAAAAACCGCAAAAATGTTAGCTTAAATTACCAAAAATAGTGACCAGAAAATACAACAAAAATAGCAGCGAAACAGCGAGAAGAAACGTTTGATTAGTGAACCAGAAAAGTTGTAGAGCATTCTCCATTCCGACGGCTGTGTAACGCGCTTTTGAGAGACGACAAAAGAGGTTAGACATGAGGGCACACTTTTTACTTATTATCTTTCATTTCTTTTATTTATTTTAATATATTATCGCATGAGAGTCGTTTGTTGAGGCATGATGTGAATTCCGAATGAACGGAATGTGTGTTCTCTTTTGTAGTATATCGAATGGAAACCCAGACGTAAATTCCATAGCCGAATCCGAATGGACGGTGGTGCGATTTGCACTTGGGATACAACGCCACATACTACTTAAGAGACACACGTATTTCGTTTCATCCAACCATGTATTGAGCATGAATAGGTTGCTAGTACGTTATTTATCTTTGTAAGCATGATTTAGTTTAGTATGTTATTTATCTTTAAGCATGATTTAGTTGTATATTTTTAAGCATGATTTGTTATTCGTTTTGCGTTTGGAATTTGCATTTAGTTTATGTTGTTGTTTGCATTTCGCATTATATAATTGAAATATGCTCATGAGATTGCCGTGTGTTTTCGTGTGTTATGATGACTTATTTTCCAAGCATGCAAACTTAGACATAGGATTTATCTTTATGAACATGAACTAGATATAGGTTGTCTTGGGCAACTCGGCTAAGATATTGCAGAAATCACATCATTACAAGTGGCATAAGTAAGGGACCATTCCGAACCCAACGGTTTGAGGTCTTCCCTTGCGAGGGGTGAGTGCGGCCTTAAATCTTTGTCCCGGTTCACACCGGGTGGCGACTCCATGTTATTACTCCGGTTTAGTTCCTCGCGAGCTATTCCGTACTCCCAACTAGGACGCGAGCCTAGAACAGCGTCGCCAATTTATGAGTCCTACACCTGCGGCCTGTAGGGTGATGACTTGTGATGCCCTATCCCATACTTCTGTAGCATCGCTTTCATTTCTCCTTGAAACTGAACTCCGTTGTCTGTTACCACATGATGTGGCATTCCATATCGACAAATGATGTTCCGGGCTATGAACTTCGCCATTTGCTTTGCTGTGACGTTATGAAATGACTCGGCTACCACCCATTTTGAGAAGTAGTCCACTGCCGTCACTATGAAATGATGTCCATTCGATGTATTCGGTCGAATCTCTCCGATCATGTCAATTCCCTATGTTGAAAAAGGCCATGGCTCTGATAGCCCGTGTAACTCTGTGTGAGGCAGATGGTTCAAATTACCGTGTGCTTGAAAATCATGACAATGTTTTACCAGCTTTGCACAGTCTGTCTCCATGGTCAACCAGTAGAAACCTTGTCTTACAATCTTGTGAGACAAATTCAAACCATACATTTGCGGTCCACATACCCCGGCATGTATTTCTTCCATTTCCTTATGAGCTTCTTCTTTTCTTAAACACTTCAGCTGAATGCCATTTCCCTGCCTCTTGTATAGCTATCCCTTCAAAATCACATACTGAGAAGCCAACTTCTGAATGGGTATTCTGTCTTTTCTGCTTGCTCTTTTGGGAGTTCTCTGTGTTTTAGGTATCGCTGAATATCATGGTACTAAGGTTTTCCATCGTCGATCTCTACTTCCAAAACTCTTTCTATCTCATAAACGAGTCTGCTTGCTTTTGTCAGTACCAATGGTCTCATCACTAACTTCTCTGGATTTTCCCAAGTCGCTGCAAGTGTAGCTAATGCGTCTGCCATCTGATTCTCTTCTCACGGCAATTGCTGAAACTTACAATCAAGGATAGCCTGTGAAACCTTTATGAGGTGAAAAATGTAAGGTTTCAACCGTTCTTCCTTCAATTCCCATTCTCCCTACATTTTTCGGACTACCAACATCAAATCTCTGTAGACCCCCACGCTCTCAGCCTTCAAGGCTATCAGTGCAGTCAATCCAAAAGCACATGCTTCGTACTCGGCCATGTTGTTAGTTACTCCGAACGTCAACCTCTTGGCTATAGGCAAGGTTTCTCCTTTGGGGGTCACTATCACGATCCCAATTCCGGCTCATTTGCAATTCACTACTCCGTCGAAATACATATTCCATCTTTGAACTGTTATTGCTTGGATCCCTTCATCTGGGAATTCAAACTTGTACTGATCCCCTTCAATTTGTTGCAATGCCAGGAACTATGCTACGGCTCGCCCTTTGATTACCTTGGAAGTGAGGTACTTAATGTCAAACTCTGTTAGCAACACTAACCAACTGCCCAACTTCCCCACTAGTGAAGGTACTGAATGTTGATACTTCAAGGGATTCTCCTTTGCTACCACCTGGATCTTGTAAGATTGGATGTAATGACGTAATTTTCTTGACGTCCATACCACTGCCAAACAGATCTTCTCTACTTCTTGATAGCGGGCTTCGTACGAAAGCATATTCTTACTGAGATAGTAGACCACATGCTCTACTCCCGTCTCATCTGCCTGTACCATCATTGGCCCCATTGCTTCTAATTCTATGGCCAAATACAGTACTAAGGATTTTCCCGATCTTGGAGGTTTCAATACAAGAGGCTTTACCAATTATTCTCTGATCTTGGTGAAGGCTGCTTGACATTGCTCATTCCATTTCACTGGTTGGTCTTTTCTCAGTAGTTTGAAGATAGGCTCACATACTGACATCAACTTGGCGATGAACCGACTGATATATTGAATTTTCCCGAGGAATGCTTAAACTTCTTTCTCAGTCTTCGGTGTGGGCACTTCGGTGATTGCTTTGATTTTCTCAGAGTCTACTTCTATCCCTCCCATTCCTACTGTATGTCCCAGTAATTTTCCTGATGTTACCCCAAACACATATTTCTTGGGATTAAGCCGCAAGTTGTATTTGTCAACTATCTGAAGGAACTTCTCCAGCGGTTCTATATGCTCGATTCTTGTCTCTGATTTCACCATCATGACATCCACATATACTTCAATCTCTTTGTGCATCAAATTGTGGATAATGTAGTGGCCATCCGCTGATAAGTAGCTCCTACATTCTTGAGCCCAAACAACATTACCTTGTAAAAGTATGTGCCCCACTCGGTGACAAAGGCAGTCTTGTGCTTGTCTTCTTCAACCATGAGAACCTGATTATATCCTGAAAACCTGTCTGCAAATGAATACATGGCAGATAAAGCCGCACTATCAACTAGCACGTCTATATGAGGTAGAGGAAAATCATCTTTTGGGCAAGCCTTATTAAGATCTCGGTAATCCACACACATTCTGACCTTCCCGTCTTTCTTCGGCATCGGCACAATATTTGCCAACCACTTAGGATAATTCAACACTTCTAGGAACCCTACATATATCTGTTTCTTGACTTTCTCTATGACCTTCTCGGCCCACTCAAGTCTCATCCGTCGAAGTTTCTGTTTCTCTGGCTTCATATTTGGATAAGTTGGTATTGTATGCTGGGCGATGCTTCTGTCTACTCCAGGCATGTCATCATAGGACCAAGCAAATACTTTGGCATATTTGACTAATACTTATTCTAATTTCTCCCGCTCCTCAGAGGTAACCTCACTTGCAATTAGAATTTCCTTGGGGCTCTCAGGTGTACCAAGGTTAAATGTATTTGTTTTGGTGGAGCTGATATCAAATATACTTAAGTAATTGAAAGGAAGAGACTCAGGAAAGTAAGCGAAATGATTGTCTTTATTTCTAGAAAATGCCGAAGTACATTCAAATAAATCAGAAAGATAAATATTCCCATCATCTACGGACACTTCATCCTCCGCAACTGGGTTTTTCTCAGCCTCCTCATTCTCCTCGAGGGTTAGGCTTTCTAGCTTCATCAACTCTTCTACCCACTTATCTTCTTCCTTCGAAACTTCTTCCGTCGGTGGTTTCTCACCTAGCACACTTTGAAATATCTCAAACCCCGGTATCATAACCCCATTAACTTATACTGGTTCGGGCTCTCCTTGATACCCCGTATCCTTCACAAAGCATTCAATCAGCTTTAATCATTTCTTCTTGGCCTTCAGCTTATCCTCATCAGACTTGTACCCTAGTCCTCTCCGAGTGGTCTGCCCTTTAAAGTTTGGTAGGGTTCCTCCTACACCTGAACCTTTACCCGGATCGAACTTCATTTTATCCATGGTCATAGCCACCTTAGGATCCACCCATTCTTCAAAGGTTGCCGACACCTGGAACCTCGTGAAAGGTTGTATCTCTAAAGCAGCAACATCATTATCTATTTCAGCTTTAATGGTGATGATCTCTCCTCCGTATGGAAACTTGATGGCCTGATACAGAGTGGAAGGCACACCCTCAAGCTTGTGAAACCATGGCCTCCCCAACAACAAGGCAAAAATAGTTGGGATGTCAAGCACAATGAATTCAACCTCATCCTCGATCGGTCCCACCTTAACTATTGCAGTGAAAGTGCCCTCAACTACTCGCTTACTGTCATCATATGCCTTGATAGTCATATTGGAGGGATCCAGATCTGTTGCCTTCATTCCCAATCTCGATAGGATCTTCAAAGGGCATACATTGATGGATGATGCATCATCCACC
The DNA here is from genome assembly GCA_019454045.1 of Zanthoxylum bungeanum. Classification (NCBI taxonomy): domain Eukaryota; kingdom Viridiplantae; phylum Streptophyta; class Magnoliopsida; order Sapindales; family Rutaceae; genus Zanthoxylum; species Zanthoxylum bungeanum. Next base: position 7,707 of record SKCR01054857.1, on the reverse strand, counting down.
ATTACATGGGATGTCTTCATTCCTCTCACTTTAGCTCTGATGAATAGTGGCTTGTTGTTATTTCTTCCCTCTGCCGGGAGTTATTCCTCAAAAAAAGTTATTGCCTGCAAAGCTTCTTTCTGTACTGATCCTACAAACATTGCAAGATTAGCATCCTATGGTACTATTATTTTGCTCAAGGCTTCAACCATAGCACGCCTGTGCTTCTGTGACTAACACAACAATTCCAAGATGCTGACCTGTGCCTGTGTCTTCGTTAGCTGGCGCAGCACTGCATCCCCTTCAGCATTATCCACACATTATGTCACTTCTCTCCCTTCTGTCAACACTTCTTTACCCTTCTCAGCCGTATCACTGTAGAAATGCCCGCTGCGTGTCATTCCTCTCACCTCCTCTTCATCACTTCTGGAGAAATCTTCCCAGAAATTCTTCCCCTGTTCCATTTCATCTTCGATGTTACTATCCCAAATCCATAGGCAAAAGGCATGGTAGTCAAAGGAATTGAGGAAAAGGCATTCGGGTAGGCCAGAGCTTATCATATAGGTAGGTGGTGGGACAGAGTGATAATTTGGAAGGGGGTTTCGATGTGTGTTGGGCTGTTCTTTTTCAGGGTCGGGTATTTTTTGGGAGTCTATGAGGTCCTGGATTTCATGGCGGAGGCGGGCGCAACTGTCATTGTCATGACATTTCTGTTGGTGGAAATGACAATAATGGTTCCGGTTGAGATGTGGTGGTGGAGGGTGTGGAAGTGGTTTGGTCTCTAAGGGTTTCAGAAGTCCCTGTCTCTTTAATTTCTCCAGCACCTTAGACAATGGTCTACCCATGTTGGATAATCGCTGGTTCCGGATGGCAGCAATTTCAGCAGAAACAGGCTTGGTACCTGATGTTCCCCTAATGGGCCTTCTTTTCAGGCTATAGAACTTTATGTTCTGGGCCTCTTCTTCCTCGATATCCATGACAGTCTCCCTCAACTATCGAAAATTAGTAATCATGGAGGTTATCCTCCTCAACTTAACATAGATAGAGGGCTTGGTGCCCTTGATGATCATTTTGATTTGGTCATTCTCCGAGGGCCGAGTATGCATTTTTAGAAGCTGGCTCCTCCAGCGGTCTACATACTCTTTGAAGCTCTCTTCCAGCTTCTGCTTGGTATTCTCCAATTCACGGAGCGACAAGTCGATCTCAAGGTCTGTAACATACTATTTTAGAAAGGCTTCCGCCAGTTCCCTCCAATCTTCCTTAACTTTTCTTTCAAGGCTATGGTACCACACTACGGGTGCCCCCTCTAGCAACATCCCAAATATTTTCTGAACTTGACTCTTTGATAGAACCACTGAACTCATAACTGAAACATACTGTCAGAGATGGACCCTCGGATCCCCATTCCCGTTGAACTTGGCCATATCAGGCATCTTAAACTGAACCGACATCAGTTCTTCAAAAGTCATTACCTCATAATCTAGCAAGTCTTTATGTTTACCCCTCAAATTGCGGGTAACCGATTCTACATGATCCCGGAGCATCTACAATTCTGCATGAGACCCAATCATTCTTCCTGCCGCATATTCAACCATGTCATCATCAAAAGCGGGGTTGTCATCCCCCAACCCGTTCAGAGTCTCCTCACGCCTCACATTTTAAGAGTTTCCCCAGCACGGGGCACAGCCATATTAGCCATAGCAGTAGTCAAGGCTTGCAACTGTTCAGTAACCTTGGTGAGATTGGTCTCCAACTGATCCATACGGGATACCTTGTTCTCTGATTCGCTCATGTTTTCTATCGGCCTTTTGATGAGTCTTCCCTCTTTCCTAACCCAACGAGAATCTATGGTGTCTCTTAAAATTCTTAGTCAGCATGTATGAGTGCAATGCATGGAATATATAAGTCAGCCTCTTGTCATTTTAAAGCTTCAATCACATTATTGCAAGGTGCAAACTTGTCACAGTTGAAAAGACCCAACATGTTTACACCTTTGCGATAACATGGTTAAACAACTTCGAATGATACGAGGCCCGAACACAGGATATCCCATCAGCATTTTAGAAACTTTTAGCCCAATTTTCATAAGATACGAACTCATCCCAGTTTAAATGGCCCAACAAGTTTGCATTTCTGACAAGAAGCGCAACCGAGTCCAAATGATGATGGTCCTAAGCATAAGCATAAAGAAACAATTTCTACAGAGTGGCCCATCGGCATTTTAGAAACTTTTAGCCCAATTGTCATAAGATACAAACTCATCCCAGTTTAAATGGCCCAACAAGTTCGCATTTCTGACAAGAAGCCCAACCGAGTCCAAATGATGATGGTCCTAAGCATAAGCATAAAGAAACAATGTCTACAGAGTGGCCCATCGGCATTTTAGAAACTTTTAGCCCAATTGTCATAAGATACAAACTCATCCCAGTTTAAATGGCCCAACAAGTTCGCATTTCTGACAAGAAGACCAACCGAGTCCAAATGATGATGGTCCTAAGAATAAGCATAAAGAAACAATGTCTACAGAGTAGCCCATCGGCATTTTAGAAACTTTTAGCCCAATTTTCATAAGATACGAACTCATCCCAGTTTAAATGGCCCAATAAGTTCGTATTTCTGACAAGAAGTCCAACCGAGTCTAAATAATGATGGTCCTAAGCACAAACACAAGGAAATAGTTTCTATTGGTCATACAACTATGGTCTACATGGGTTTATAAGGGTATATACAAAGGCTCTCGTCGACGAAGGGTTGCCCACGACTAGTTCTCCCCACTCAATGGTCCAAGCGACCAAGTGAGCGCACCTTTTTTATACATTAAGGTACGTTTCTAACGAGTTATGGTGCGTGACAGACTGTCGAATTGATTTCTCATTGTAGATTACCCAGAGGGAGGGCGGAGCGAAGTCTCTTAAAAACCCAAGCCTCTTAGGCTCTTATTGCTTGGTGACATGAATAAACAACGAGTCCTCCAAATTAGTCCATCATAATAAGCCACGGTAATGATTATCTAGTTGCCTCCGCAACTTTTCCTTATAGAAAGGTAGTGAATGAAGGAAGACACCAAACCATCACCTAGCCTTAACAATGCCTTTGATTAAACCCCATCAACCCACTATAGAGAAGGTTAACTAAAGCACGAATCACAATCACTACAAGATATTAATTCGGGGCCAATTCTCTATCCCCATGGAGTCGCCAGACTGTAGGACACAAAAATCGGCGACGCTGTTCCAGGCTCACGGCCTAGTTGGGAGTACGGAGTAGCCCACGGGGGACTACACCAGAGAAATAAAAATGGAGTCGCCACCCGGTGTGAACCAGGAAAATGATTTAAGGTCGCACTCACCCCTCGCAATGGAAGACCTCAAACCGTTGGGTTCGGAATGGTCCCTTACTTATGCCACTTGTAATGAAATGATTTGTACAATAATTTAATCGGATCTACGCAACATATATTTCCAAGAGTATTCTATTTCTAAGTTCACATGCATGAAAGTGAAGCTCATATCTAAGTTTGCTTATAACCTATGTCCAAGTTTGCATGCATAGATGTAAATGAAATAAAGGCAAGCACACAATCTCACGAACACATTAAGTAGATAAATGCGGGAATATAAATAAATGATAACAGTAAAAGTGTCAATAATGAAATGATATGATTAATTATGTAATGCAAAAGAAATCACCAAAGAAGCGAACATGCATGAAATGTGATGACAAAAAATATGTTCACTGTATGTGCATTCGTGTAGCGTTTGAAAATGTGTTCGAACGGTAAACATAATATTTGCGTTCGTATAGCATTCGAGAACGCGTCCGAACGGGGTAAGACCTGATGCATGATAAAACAAAATGCATGCGCATTCGAGTAGCGTTCGTAAACGCGTTCGAACGGACTGAGACAGAATGCATACGTTCGTGTAGCGTTCGAAAATATGTTCGAACGAGATTACCGAAATGGCATATTGTAGACAACAGAAACTGGACGACGCAAATACAGTCTAGCCCGCGGGGGACTAAACCGGAGAATAATGGAGTCGCCACCCGGTGTGAACCGGGAAAATGAGATTTAAGGCCGCACTCACCCCTCGCAAGGGAAGACCTCAAACCAATGGGTTCGGAATAGTCCCTTATTTATGTCACTTGTAATGAACGGATTTGTATAATATTACCAAGTCTACTAGACATGCATGGGTAAAAACTATTCTAAGTTTCTATAGACCTAAATCTAAATCGCATGCTTTGAAAGTCAGTCTTTACAACGGCATCACATACCAAACATGCTACATTAAATCTAAACATGCCATAATTAAATTCCTAATAGGAAAGGTAAATACCTAAAATATGCTTGAAATGAAATTACATTCTAACAACCTAATCATGCTCAAATACAAGTTGGGTAAAACGAAATACGTGAATCCTTCAAGTGGTAAGGGGCATTAATTGTATCCCGAGTGCAAACCATAATACCGTCCATTCGGATTCGGCTATGGAATTTATGTCCAGGTTTCCATCCAATATACCACAAGAAGGAACACATACTTCATTTACCCCAAAATCGCATCATAGACTAATTCATTACTTCATGCGAACTAGTTCTAAATAACATGCCCAAATAACCATTCTAAGTCATTATTTCATGTGAATTAATCCTAAACGACATGCCAAGCTAAACATTCATACTAAACACGTGAAAATACATTTCCTAAATCATTATTTTATGTGAATAATTTTAATACAACATACTAAGCTAATTAAACACATTAAACACCTAGAATACATTTTTCTAAGCCATTATTTCATGTGAGTTACTCCTAAACGACATGCCAAGTTAACTACTCATGCTAAAATACCAAAAATAAATTTTTAAATCATTTTTTATGTGAGAAAATTTTGTGTAATATAAACCCTCAGGTCTAACCTTTTTATGTCGTTCCTGGAGATGCGTTATATGGCCGTCGGAAGGGCAAAGGCACTACAATTTCACTGGTTCGCTGGTTCAATGTTCTGCTCACTGTTTCGCACTTTTGTTCGCTGTTTGGAGTCCCCTTCAGCTGCTGTTTGGCGTGACCTTCAGAGGGTTGATAAGGTCAGTTTGTGCACTGGTTTGAGGGGGGAATAAGGGTGATTTGGGTGCAATTTCGTGGGGCTAATTTCAGGCAGTATGTTCGTGAGTTTCAGGTCTGTTTGGAGGCTATCTTGGCGTGAAAATGGGGCTGGTTTGGGGGCTGTGATGGCGTGAATCTTCAGGTCTGGACAGAGGCTGTAGTGTGCTTGAATTATAGAGGAAATTAGAGGCCAACTACGTGAGGTTGAGGGCTGATTGAGGGCTGTAATGTGCGTGAATCAGTGGGCAGTGAGGAGGGGTGTGTGGGCGTGATGTGCAGGGAAGATGTAGGGCTGTTTTGATCTTTCAAAATGCTTGAGTCTTTGCTTGATGTGTGCTTGATCTCCTTAGGTATGTGTTAGGGGTTTCAAGGTGGAAAATGATGGTTTATATGTTGGTTTCTATAATATGTCCCAAGGAAAGATTAAGCATTCATGAAATACTATAAATGAATATATATAAAAGACTTGAAGCATGGCGGAATCATACTTACAAAGCTATGTGATGAAGAAGATGATCAAATGGTGGAAGCTCCAAGTGTTGGAAGATTCGCCAAGAGGAGGAAGAAGACTTGAAGCTCCAAGCTTTTGTATTCCAAGCTCTTTGATGGTTTCCCTATCACCTCTTTTGATCCCTTGCTTGTGCTAGCAAAATTGGAGAAATAGAAGATCAAATCTTCCTTGCCCTTGTCAATGGAGTTCTCGGCAATTTGAGAGAGAAGAGAGAATTTTGTGTAAAGTCTTAATTGATCTTTGTTTTACCAAAAATCAATTTATATTATGTTATAATTTATTAAATAAATAATAAATCTATGACATAAACCATGCAATGGCTTAGAGTGTCAAACACTCAAACTCCATGCAAAGCCTTTGAGTGTAATGCACACTATCACCATGCAATGCCTTAGAGTGTTTTGTACACTATTAACATGCAATGCCTTATCAATAAAATAATGCATATAATGACAAGTGTCATGTGGGCCCCACACGTTCCCAATGAAAGTGGGCCCACGTCCACTCACGCGTTCGGGTTCGATATTCCGAAATACCGAACTTGCGTCGCGACGTTAATTAATCGGATTTAAATAAATAATCGCTCCTAGCGAAATTATTATTTACGTCGCTTACGAATTAATTCTAAATTAACTTGTATGCCCGAATTAAATCTAATTTTAATTTCGCGTCGAAATCGAATTTCGATTATTATATCGAATACAATAATTTTATCGATTAATTCCAAATTAATCGTTCTCTCTCTAATTAGGCACTTTATCCAAGATAAAGTTTCTCCGCAATTAATCCAAGATTAATTAAGTCCGAATCAAATATCATAGGTGAATCTTCAGGAAGCGACCCAAGAGATCTCCGGATATTTTGGCAGTAAATACGGTCGTCGGATAATCCGAACACGTACGTACCTCGTACTACGTCTTTACCGATTTACAAGACAAGGTTGGCTTCTAGCAAAGCGCCATGCCTACCCAATTCTCTAGAAATATTCTTATAGGAATATAAGATCTGTATCAGGCGTAGTATACCGTAGTATTCCGTACATCGATCCAGTATCGGATGATCACATGCTAGGCCTGGGGCTGGAGATGTGTCTGCCCCGTACGAAACATATATCGGACATCAAGCAACTAGTCTCATAAAATCGGACAATCCTGACCTTGTCATATTGTCCCGACGGTTGCAACCTTTTATAGAGTACTAGTTCTGTGTCCTGCGTGATCATCACCTCCATATGTCTGAAGCGATACTTCCATCTTGACATCACATCCAGTACACTACGATTCTCGATAAACCCAGAAGAGGTGTACACAGAACCGGTTAAGGTCCCCAACCACCAAAACTAAAGTTTACCGATTGTCGCAAGTACTAGCGATGTAAGTCTCAGTTAAGACCATATACACCTACCCTGATGGGGCCTCCCATAGACACGTAGACATACTACCAATGGGATTCCGCGGGGTCTATCCAGAGCGAAGCTGTTTTCCGTACCATCGGTAAAACACACCTCCTATCGCACTTGCATAAGTATCCAATACTTAAATATATGAGAACTATGCCGTTGTGCCCTCACAACGTGCACAAGCGCAATACTAGTCTATTCCGCATTATCGATGTCCAGTCTCGATAATACTACGACTAGGGATATTTAATGATTAAACCTTTGGGGACTGATACTGTCTCATATCATTCTCAGTCCAGGTACTAATCATATGGACTTTCGCCATTTATAAGTCAAAGTAAATATTTACAAAACGGCAAAAGGCAATTTCATTATTGTTGGACAAAAGACCCATAGCGTCACTATTTGCACAGATCATTGTGTTGTTGTAGCAAATTAACTATGTGACAAGGAAGTTGCACTTCTCATCTTTGTGATTAGATCACCATAGATATATAAATGAAGAGAGGTCCTATGATTAGTACCTGGACTGAGAATGATATGAGACAGTATCAGTACCGAAGGTTTAATCATTAAATATCCCTAGCCGTAGTATTATCGAGACTGGACATCGATAATGCGGAATAGGCTAGTATTGCACTTGTGCGCGTTTGTGAGGGCCAACGGCATAGTTCTCATATATATAAGTATTGGATACTTATGCAAGT
>SKCR01054856.1:0-29416 GCA_019454045.1 Zanthoxylum bungeanum | reverse complement strand
ATACTATTATTTTTCTTGTAACAGTTGGACTGTACCCATACATCGTTAATCGAACAGTTGGACTATTACGGTTAAAATGACATGAAAGTTAAGCATTAAAGATATTGTCATGGGCGATAATATCTTTAATGGCACAAACTTTCAAAACTGGGATATGAATCTCATAATTGTTCTTGGATCCGAGAAGTTACTCTACACCATAGAGAGGCCTCTTGGGCCTAAGCCCCGACATGATCAGTTTCTTGAGCTAGAGCTTTGAAGACTCATAGCGATGACAACGTGACTGCTCAATCGGTAATGCTTGCTGCTATGACTCTGCAATTCCGTCGTCAAAACAATGGGTTGGATCTGTATGAGATGATGGCGAAGTTGCATGATCTTCACTGATATATCTTAGATCGTAAAGATATGAGTTGCAGAAGAAGCTCTTCCGCGCTCACATGTAAGAGGGTACGTCTGTTGAGCACCATGTGTCACAAATGATTGCTGACATTAAGCAACTCGGACAGATGGACATCGTTTTCAAGGCTGAGACTTCAGTAGATTTGATCCTACAGTCTCTCACTAACACTTGGAGTGGGTTCATCATGAACTACAATATGTTGAACCAAGACCAAACTCTTGGAGAGTTGATGTCCACTCTACGTGAAGCAGAAAAAGAGCTCCTTAAGGTAAGAAGTGCGAGGTGCATTTTGCTTCAACATCTCAGACTCTGAGGGCTTGGCCCAAGGCGACTAGAAGTGTCAAGAAGAAGCATAAGAAGAAGGGCAAGGCCAAATCTTCAAAAGGTTCTAGGAACCTAAGGACAAATCCCAAGATGTATGTCTCTAGTGCGGCAAGCGGGGTCACTGGAAGCGTGACTGCCGCGAGTACAAGGCACATATGAAGGAAATCAAATCGGGCAAGGCACCGGCTTCAGGTATATGTTGATAGAAATAAACATGTCTACTACTAAATTTAAAAATTGGATTTTTGATTCTGGTTGTGGAACTCATATATGTACTGTTGTGCAGGATCTGCAGATTAGCAGGAGACTGGCCTCAGGAGAGATTGACCTCCGCGTTGGAAATGGGACACAGGTCGTCATTTTTGCCGTTGGCACTTTTTTTTGGAACTGCCCTCGAGGCATGTACTTAAACTATCAGACTGTTAGTATGTACCTAGTTTGATTATGAATATTATTTATGTATCTATGTTAGCCAAATGTGGGTACACTTTTATATTTAGAAACACTGGGTGTTTTATGTATAAAAATGATATGGAAATTTGCACTGCTGATGTAAATAATGGTCTATATATTTTGAATATGAATCAATCTCAAACATATAATGTAACAAATGAAAGGCTTAAAGTAAGTAACAAAGATGAAACTTACATGTGGCATTGTCGTCTGGGACACATAAACAAGACACATATATCCACACTTTCGAAGAGTGGGTACTTGGACGGATTTGATCCAAATTCATATGACGTATGTGAATCTTGTTTATTAGGCAAGATGACTAAATCACCTTTTAGCGGTAAAGGTGCACGTGCCACCGAACTGTTAGCCCTCGTTCATAGTGATGTATGTGGGCCCATGTCTAGCCAGGCTAGAGGTGTATATGAATACCTCATAACCTTTACGGATGATGCATCGCGTTATGGTTATGTGTTCTTGTGAGAAACAAGTCAGAAACCTTTGAGAAATTCAAAGAGTTTCGACACGAAATAGAAAAACAGACCGAAAAAGTATTAAGACATTACGGTCGGACCGTGGTGGCGAATACTTGAGCAATGAGTTTCTTGATTACTTAAAAGAATATGGTATTCTTTCGTACTGGACTCCTCCTGGAACATCGCAATTAAACGGTGTGTCCGAACGGAGAAACCGAACTTTGTTAGACATGGTAAGGTGTATGATGAGTCGCATAGAGCTACATATTTCCTTCTGGGGATATGCATTGAACAGTGCAATACTTATTTTGAATAAGGTTCCGTCAATTCTGTTCAACAGACTCCGTATGAAATATGGACAGGAAAGAAACCGGGTTTCTCATTCCTGAAGATTTGGGGTTGTTGGGCATACGTCAAACGTTTGGAAGGTACCAAACTAGAACCCAAATCGGATAAATGCCTATTTGTAGGATATCCTAGGGAAACCAAATGATATTACTTCTATCACCCACAAGAGAACAAAGTATTTGTTGCTCTACATGCGGTTTTCCTTGAGAAGGAATTCCTAAATGCAGTGATAAGTGGGAGGAAAGTATAACTCGATGAAAATAGGAGTGATATTGTTCCTGGCACAGAATCCTTAACGGAACATGAACAGTCCATCAGGGATGAGACTGCACCACAATCTTCGAATACACAAGGACCGCGTAGGTCGGAGAGAGTCAGAAAACAACCTGAGAGGTATGGGTTTCTGATCTCACCTCATGTGGATATTAATCTTTTTGAGGAAGACGAGCCAGCTATGTATGAGGAAGCGATACAAGGTATCGACTCCGGTTTATGGCAAGAAGCCATGAATTCCAAAACGGATTCCATGTACACAAACTAAGTTTGGACACTAGTTGATGCACCAGAAGGCGTAAAGCCTATTGGTTGCAAATGGGTCTTCAAGGGAAGACTGACATGGATGGCAACGTACAAACGTACAAAGCTAGGCTTGTAGTGAAAGGGTATCATCAATGACATGGTGTCGATTACGATGAAACTTTTTCACCCGTTTCCATGATTAAATCAATTCGGATAATGCTTGCTATTGTTGTATATTTCGATTACGAGATATGGCAGATGGACGTCAAAACCGCTTTCCTTAACGGAAACCTTTTGGAGGATGTTTATATAAAACAGCCTGACGGTTTTGTCGTAACAAAACTTGCAAACAAGGTTTGCAAGTTAAATTGATCCATTTATGGATTGAAGCAAGCATCGCGTTCTTGGAACCAACGTTTTGATGAGATCATAAAAGTATATGATTTCGTTCAAAACGAGGATGATCCTTGTGTATATAAGAAGGTTAGTGGGAGCGCACTGACATTCATTGTCCTTTACATTGATGATGTATTGCTTATTGGCAATGACATTCCCATGTTAACATCGGTGAAAGCTTGGCTTTCATTAAAATTCTCCATGTAGGATCTGAGAGAAGCAGCCTTTATTCTAAAATAAATATCTACCAGGATAGATCTAGAAAGCTGCTTGGACTCTCCCAGAGCACGTACATTGACAAAGTGTTGAAGAGATTCAACATGGATCAGTCCAAGAAGGGACTGTTGCCAGTGTCACATGGTGTCACTCTATCTAAGGACATGTGTCCTAAAAATCAAGATGAGAGAGACAACATGAGTCGGATACCGTTCACCTCGGCAGACAGATCGATCTTGTATGCCATGATATGTACGCGACCTGATGTCTCGTATGCTTTGAGCATGTGTAGTCGCTATCAGGCCCATCCAGGTGAAGGTCACTGGATGGCGGTTAAGAATATCCTTAAGTATCTTAGACGAACTAAGGATGCTTTCTTAATCTATGGAGATGGAGAACTTGAGATAACTGGGTATGCCGATGCAAGTTTCCAAACCGATAAAGACGACTGTAAGTCACAATCTGGGTACGTATTTTGTTTGAACAACAGAGCAGTAAGCTGAAGATCATCCAAGCAAGAGACTGTTGCCGATTCAACAATAGAAGCAGAATATATTGCTGCAGCTGAAACAGCAAAAGATGCAGTTTAGATCCGTAAATTCCTAATTGTATTAGGAGTAGTACCGTTAGCAGCTGAGCCCTTTCCATTGTATTGTGTCAATAACGGGGCTATAGCGCAGGCTAAGGAACCGCTGTCTCATCAAAGATCCAAGCATGTTCTTCGACGTTTCCATCTGATTCGTGAGATCATACATCGTGGTGATGTGAAGATCGAGAAGGTCGTATCAGAGGTCAACATTGCAGATCTGCTGATGTAAGCTATTCCTCAGAAAACGTTTGAGCGACATGTACATAATTCAGGTATTAGATGTTTGAGTGACTGGCTATAGGCCAAGTGGGAGATTGTTAGACAATTATGACCCATAGCGTCACTATTTGTAAGAGACATTGTGGTTTTTGTACAAATTAATTATGTAGTATTGGAAATTGCATTTTATCATTTTGTAATTTGATTACTTAAATATATAAGTGATAAAAGTCCTTATGATTAGTTTCAGATTATAAGATATGAGACAATATCAATCCATAAAGGTTTAATCATTAAATATCCCTAGTCGTAGTATTATCGAGACTGGACATCGATAATGCGGAATAGACTAGTATTGGACTTGTGCGTGTTATGGAAGCGTAATGGCATAGTTCTCATATATTTAAATATTGGATACTTATGCAAGTGTGATAGGAGGTTGTGTTTACCGATGGTACGGAAATAGCTTCGCTCTGGATAGACCCCGCGGAATCTAATTGGTAGTATGACTATGTGTCTTTGGGAATCCGCATCAGGGTAGATGTATTTTGTCTTAACCTGAGACTTGCATCGCTAGTACTTGGGACAATCAATACGCTTTGGTTTTGGTCATCCAAGACTTTAACAGATTCTGTGTACGCCTCTTCTGGGTTTATTGAGAATCGTAGTGTATTGGGTATGATGTCAAGAAGGAAGTATCACTTCAGTCATATGGAGATGATGATCACGCATGGATACAGAACTGGTACTCTAATTGGTTGCAACCATCGGGATTATATGAAATGGTCATGATTATCCGATTAAAGAGACTAGTTGCTTGTAATCCGATATATGCTTCGTACGGGGCATACACTATTCCAGCCCCAGGCCTTGCATGTGACATCTGATACTAGATCGCAATACTCAATACTACGTATTCTACACCTGACAAAGATTATATATTCCATTAAGAATATTTCTGGAGAATTGGGTCGGCACTGTGTTTTACTAGAAGCCAACCGTGTCTCGTAAATCGGTAAAAATGTAGTACAAGGTACGTACGTGTTCGGATAGTCCGACGACTGGATTTACTGCCAACATATCCAGGGATCTCTTGGGTCGCTTCCTGAAGATTCACCGATGATGTATGATTCGAGCATAATTAATCTGGGATTAATTACAGAGATTTTATCTAGGATAAAATACTATTTGAAGAGAGAGAACGATTAATTTGGAATTAATCGATAAAATAATATATTCGATATATTAAACGAAATTAGATTTCGACGCGGAATTAAAATTGGATTTTAATTCGGGCTAACGAATTAATTTAGAATTAATTCGCGAGCGATGTGAATAGTAATTTTGCTTGGCATAATTATTTAATTAAATTTGATTTAATTACGTCACAATGAAAAATTCGTTAATTCGGAATTAGCGAACCCGAGCCCGGGATGTGTTGCGGGCCCACTCGAATTTTGAATCAAATGGGGCCCACAAGTCACATTACAACTCACATCACCTAGTCACTTTTTGTTGATGGGTTTTGGTGGGTTGGTGATAACTTGTCCAACACAACAAATTTGTGTAAGAAGTGAATGATTAATACCAAATATTTGGTATATCATTTTTTTTTAAAATCAAAAATACAAGTCAACACACTCACATTATCCCTCTCTTTTGCTCTCAATTGCCGAGAGTTGCAAGGAGAAGATAGAAAATTTGTTGGAAATTTTCTAAGTGCTAGCACACACAAGGAATCATCCAAGGTGATAGGGAAACCATCCCAAAAGCTTGGAATCAAAGATCAAAGCTTGGAGCTTGGATCTCATCTCCAAAAGTGAAGCTTGGCCGAAACTTGGAGCAAAAGTTTTATGTTTGACGCATCCTAAATCCGATCAAAGTAAGTTTAATTCCGCTATTCTTCTTTGAGTATTCACATTATTTCATTGCTTATATAGATCTTGGATAATGTATTAGAGACCAACAGTAAAGATATTATCGGACGTGAAAACATGGCTAGCTAATCAATTCCAAATGAAAGATTTGAGAGAGGCTAGTTATGTTCTTGCGATCCAGATACTTCGGGGTCGTAAGAAACGATTGTTAGTTATGTCTCAAGCATCCTACATCGACAAGATCCTTATATGATTTAGGATGCAGAATTCAAAGAAAGTGAATTTTCCTTATTGACATGAAATTCATTTGTCAAAGGAAAAGTCTCCTAAGACACCTCAAGGAGTTGAGAAAATGAGACATATCCCATATGCCTTTGTAGTTAGTAGTCTCATACATGTTATGTTATCCATGAGACCAGACAACTGTTTTACAGTGGGAGTGGTCAGTAGGTTTCAGCCAAACCCAAGATTGGATCATTGGGTGGCTGTGAAACATATTCTCAAGTATCTTAAGAGAACGAGAGATTATATGTTTGTATATTTCAGTGAGGGTATGATCCTATGGGGCTATACGGACTCTGATTTTCACACGGATGTCGATTCTAGGAAATCAACATGTGGATCAGTGTTTACCTTAAGTTGTGGGGCTATAGTATAGTGGAGTATAAAGCAATCTTGTATTGCTGACTCCACCATGGAGGCTAAGTATGTAGCAGCTTGCAAAGCAGCTAAAGAAGCAGTCTGGCTCCGTAAGTTCTTGGGAAATCTGGAAGTCGTTCCAGATATGGATAAACCACTTACACTTTATTGTGATAATAGTGGTACAGTGGCAAATTCAAAGGAACCAAGAAGCCATAAGAAAGGAAAGCATATAGAGAGAAAATATCATCTCTTCAGGAAGATGGTGCAGAGATGAGATGGTCACAAAGATTGCATCCGCAGAGAACCTGGCTGATCCGTTAACAAATATCTTGTCGACTAAAGTGTTTGAAGGTCACCTAGACGGTCTAAGATTACGTGACATGTCCCATATACTCTAGTGCAAGTGGGAGATTGTTGGGATATATACCCTAGAGTTTCATGTAATGTAAACAAATTATATTTTACTAAAAAAATGATGCATTATTCATTTATAAAAGTGTTTGTTTAATATCGAATATTATCCAAAATTAATCATGTGCCTTCAGACTTAGTGTATAAGTGTCATACACAAGAGGATTTAAGTCTGAAGTTAGTAATCTAAAATAGTCAATAGAGAGCCAACACAGTGGGTACTTTATTTGTGGTTTATCTATAGCTATGGTTCATTCTATAATTGTATGACAAAATTGATCCGGGATCGGCCATTTAGAGACATGAGAATGAAGACACCTTATATGATGTGATCATATAGGACTGAACCCAGATAAAAATGAGTTTCTTATAATATCCGTTAAATAAAGAAATTTATTTCGATCTACTAGATGGTCATATATGGATTGATCTAATCCTGAGTGTACTACAAACTCCCGCATGACAGGCTATGTCATTTGATTTACAAAGGTGAGTTGGTGTAGCAATCCCAATCAATAGCTTTGTAATTTGGGGACATGGTTTGGTGTGTGGACGTTTTACATAGATATGGAGTTCACTTATTCTTGCGAGAATTTGAGGAATATCTTCCGTAAGGGTTGATTCGATAGTTGAATGGTTAAAGCGCTCAAGCCTTTTTATTACGAATAGAAAGATTAATATTTATAATGGTTATAAATAAATCGTTCATTAAAGAATTAATGGTATTTAAGGTAAAAATAATTAGAGGGGTATAACGGACATTATAAACAGGCTCTAATTACGAGATAATCGTGAAGGGCCAATCCGTATGTAATGACTATATTGATGGACATCGACGTGGTTCGACTTAATTTATCTATATGAAGTAACGAGAGTGCAGCTTAGGGTTTTTAGTGGAATAACCCGGAGTTAATAATTCAAAATATTTAATTAAGAGCTTAATTACTTTTCCGGGATTATTGAAGCTCGGTACCGTAGGTCCATTAGGTCCCTATGCTAACTCGATATAATGTAGCAGATTTAATATAACTGGATATTTTAATTATATACTCACGTATGTAAATATTATTAATATGATTAATAATATTATTTTGTCACACTTTAAACTATATGTTAAATTTAGTATATAGTTTTTATAATTATATGATGATTAATGTCATGTTATTAAATTATATATGATATAATTAATTAAAGGTAAAATTTATAATTTCCAAATTTAGGTTTTGGAAACCCTTGGATTTAATTTTGAAGTTACACCTTTTAAATAGTGTTAACATTTTTTTCCATTATGGAAAATTAAATATTGATGTTACAAAAATTTTAAATTGACATGCTATGGCCGAAAATTGGCTTGGTGGGGAGGGGAAGAGTTTTGTTTTATTTTAGAAATAAAACCCTAGGTATAAAAAATTAATGAAACTTTTCTTTTTGCCTAAGCTCTCTCATATTCCAAACCCTAGCCACCATAGTTCATCTTTTCTCCCAAGAGTTGAAAGAAAAAGAAAAATAGAAAAACAAAAACAAAAGTTGTTGTGTGATAATATCAATCTCTAAAGTGTTTATAGATCTATTTTGTGAGTCTAGCCCACACTAGTTTCTGTTGGTGACGAGATTTAGAATGGAAGGCTATTTGGTGATGAACCAAATTCTTCAACTTCATCTTCCAAACACATCACACGACAGTGAGTAATTTTCTACTCAGTCCTGCACGCCCAATGAGAGTTACGAGGATCGGTTTGATTTGTTTTCAATCCAGAATTTTTAGAGATCATTAAAGGGTGTTTGGGGCTGTGTTGGGGCTGTTCTTAATGAAAAATCAGATCTGAAACACAGCAGTAGTTCATGCAAATAGAGGCTTATTTTGGCAGTGAACTGAGCGCATTTTCGGGTCCAAAACAATCCAGATCTGATCCGTAATTCTGGGGCTGTTCGAGGGCTGAAATTTTATCCAAAACAGAAGCAAAATTTCAGTGTTGGTGTTGGTAACTTTCGGCCTTAAGGATAGAATGGCACAAAAATTTTCTAGTCCGATCCCGGGTGCCTAAAGTGTTTTTGTTGCGGTAGGAAAATGGTTTCTACAGTGTAGACTTACGATTCTTGATACTGAATATCTTACCAAAAGTCGTTGGATTCACACGCCATCACTTAGGCCACCAACCTTAAACTGACAGTATTCTCATAGCCAACTCTACTTCATCTATTATATCGCATTACTTTCTGATGATCTTCCAAACGTTGTTAATATACCATAGGACAATGTGATTATCATGCTGGACCTTGTACGCCATGACTTGGAAGTCATAACTAGGGATGCACTCTAAATTATCTGCGTGAATCCTTACTCTGCTATAAGTTATTATGCATTATTTGGGTTCAATTTGTCTTGATAACTAAGATCTTTGCCAAGTTGATCGTTTACCATTTTGCTAGCAAACATACGTACTCTTCGTCTTACCTTAACATATGCTTTATGTATAACACCTCTTGACATGCTTGCACATACTGCACCGAAGTCCATGAGCTTTAGTGAATAATCCCTTAAATTCTTAACCGAGAGATAATTCCTCGTTCTCATTCCATGAACTTCTGCTGAGTACTCTATACTTACCGTCATGCTACAAATATCTCCATGCATCAAAGAAACCTCATTTCTAGGCCTCTAGTTATGCTCAATAACTTATCTGACCTTAGTAAATATATCGTTGGGTTCTTCTTAGCTGGTACTTTCGAGTCTCAAGAAATACTGGTGTTCTCTATGGTTAGACTTCATCACATTCTGCCTTAACTCTGGAATAAATATATTTACGAGAGTAATCCGTGTCACTATCAACAATGATTATATTTGATACTTCCTTAGCTCTACGTGCTCGATCCGATCTTAGCATTTATTCTCATAGCTTAACTATTTTCTCCTTGCTAAGCTCCAACTGCTTATCAGCTCCATCCTTCAAGTTCTCATATCTCTGCCCATCTGTGGGACTTAGGCCCTCATAGTTCTTGGTCAAATTCTTCATATACTTCTAGCTTACTATTGTTATTTACTGATTGCTCTTATATTCAGGATATTGATTCTTGGCGGTTTTCCTGGCGGTTCTTCTACTTGTGCTTAGATTGTATCTCTTACTATTAACATCGACGTTGGCGCCTCGGTTCTGGTTAACGTTCATACTCCTTTCGTACCCTTAAATTCATTCATATTATAATCTGGTTAACCATCTTTTATACTGACTTGTTCTCTTTTCCTGTTTGCACTCTAGAATATCCTACTTTCAATTATTCCTATATTCTTATTCTTTCAAGTTTTGTCCCGGTCTCAAAAATATATGTATACTTAATTTCCTTGGTCCTCTTTACGTTATATTTCAGTAAATCTATTTCAAGTCAACTTAAGCTTTATTCATAATGGTGGGTTGCGAAGGGAAACATACGGGCTATACTTGTCATCTTTCTCCCAATCTATATTTAATAGGACTTCGGTCTTATACTAGCACCTAAAGGCTCGCTGCTATGTATTCCACAGTATAGTTTGTTGATATCATTCTTCTTCATTTCCTAAATGGGAAAAGTATCTTGTTATACTTCTTTAGTCATGTCTAACGTTGTTACTCATGTATTCCTATCCTTGCATTTCTAATGCTCATTCTTTAAATCCTTTACTTAGAGTTCTTTTTCTCTCTTCTTCTGTTCTTATACTATATCTAAAGTTTCTGTGTTTTCTGTCTCGGTCTTCTCATCTGAGAGATATTATCTTTCAATGTCTCTTACCTAGTCTTATAGGATTGTAACATCCCCGGTCTGGGAGATATTACCGGCATTGAATAGGCCATACTATTCCCATAAGCCTCTGATTTCTAACATAAGCTATTCTTAACTTACATATAACTCATGCATAAGACCATTGCCCTAACTCATCAATCATGTATGCATAACACTTTTTAATTCTAAATACTTTGTTTTTAATACATATTACAAATCTGACAATGTAATAAATAAGAAATCTTTATTATACAAGATATATATGATACATGTCACTTCTTGATTCTATCTGCACTGGACTTTGTTTCTAACTTGACCTGGTGGACTAAACCCAATAGTGACTGCTATCAGTATCCATCCCCTCGAGCTCGTCCTCCAGAACTACTTGTAAAATAAAAATAAAACTAGGAGTGGGGAGTTAGATCGTTGTGCGATCTCAGTGAGTGGACGATTCAAAACAAAAACTGAAATATTGTTATGAAAGTGATTGGTTTAAAACCAAAGGTCAAAAATAGCTTATTATTATTATTTTTTATTTAAGTCGTTGCTATCAATCCGATATGTATCATAGTTATATCAAGATGTAATATATGTAAATGAGCTGATACGAGACCCTTAGGGTGGTCTCTAACATGCTAAGGTGAAACCGGACTATTTTGAAACTGATTTGGAGAAGTTCTGCTCTTCACGTCGCGACACAAAACCTCAGAGGTCGCGACGCGACCAATTCCAGAAACATAATAAAAAATCTTCAATGCACGTCGCGATGCGGGACAGTTTTCCACGATTCTTCACTTTTTTTCTCAATTCAATCTTACCATATTCATCACCAATGCTTTCATACAAAATCCAATACACAATCCATCTTATTACAGTTCAATTTCACATATTCTATATCAAATTATCATCCTCAAATAATTATTTCATCTCATTATCCATGTTTCTAACTAACCTTTAAAACTTCCAAAATTTGTGTATTTAACTCAACAATCACTTCCTTTACTTATTAATCATCAATATGCATCCATTATCATGCCAACATCTATGTTCTATCATCATGCTTTCAAAATCCAATAAACCAAATTTTGGTTCAAGATTCCCTAACCTTAACTTGCTTGATTCTTTCTCAATTTTCCAAGCTTGTAGGTTGTCAACCCCTTTGTGCTTCGTTTCTCTTTCCTTCTTCTTTCTTTCTTTTTCTTCTTCTCTTCTTCTTCTTCTTCTTCTTCTTCTTCTTCTTCTTCTCTCCTCCTTCCTTTTCTCTCATTTACATTTTATTCTTTATTTTCTTTTCTAATTTGTGAAATGTGAATAGTATTCCCCTTATATACTATGGGTTACTTGAAATTTGGACTAATGAAGAAAATTATAGAAAAGTTGAGAAAGTTTGAGATTCTTCTAGATAAGTCTGTAGCACTATTCATCCAAATTTTTGACTTGTATTTTTTACCAGTTTCTTATCCGAATTTGGAAAAATATTCAACGCGAAAGTTCTAGGTTCGATCACAGCTTTTCGACGATATGAAATTCATGAAAATCGATGTTCGTATGAGAAAGTTACGGTCCAAATACCATAGGCTGTTCGGAGTGGACATAATACAATTTTGTATCATAATTTTGAGGAATTCACCGATTATCCCCAAAGTCTTTCCTTGAATGTATATGTGCTCAAACATAATTTACATTATATAATACTCGTCTCACGATGTAACAGTAGTCGGGATTTTTTATCGTTACAAATTATCCCCCCCTTAAATAGGATTCGTCCTCGAATCCTTTCTGGGGCTCAACTCGTAGATTTTTCTTGGTCAAGGATATCTGTGTCTCTGAGTATCCTTATCTTTCTTAATTTTCCTTCTGATCTTTTGCCCGAGATCATAATACTAAAACCTTTGGAAATCTCTTGTCATACTTGTGCATACTACTCCAACGTTCATGGGCCTTAATGAATAATATCTTGAGTTCCTAACTGAAAGATAATTCCTTAATCTCACTCCATGATCCTCTGGTCAATACTCTACAATTATAATCATAATACCA
This sequence comes from Zanthoxylum bungeanum, assembly GCA_019454045.1. Classification (NCBI taxonomy): domain Eukaryota; kingdom Viridiplantae; phylum Streptophyta; class Magnoliopsida; order Sapindales; family Rutaceae; genus Zanthoxylum; species Zanthoxylum bungeanum. The sequence goes on along the minus strand of SKCR01054856.1, from coordinate 16,747 downwards.
CTATCTCCAAGCATCGTAGGAACTTTATTTCTAAACTTCAACTATATTCAACATCTTTTATCTCCATCTATCTACACGAGTTATCATTTCCAAAATTGTACTATATTCGTAGTTTGTCCACTTACTTATCTTAGTTCCATTCTGATTTTGAAACCCCCTTAATACCTCTTGCCATGGCAACAAAAACTTTTAATATCCTTAGGAACTTCTGTTACTTTTTATGTTTAAAGTATTCTCATAGTACTTTACGTTCTAACTAATAACCTTCACTTTCCCTTGACCTGTGTATACTTCGAGTTCTTCAGCTATTCTAAGATATACCTTATCTTAATATTTATTATCTTATCTTAACCAATTATTTGACCTCTCAGGTTTTCCTTCATACTAAACCTTCTTTACTTATAAGCTTCCTCTTTCGAGTCCTTTCATTTATGACTATCTCTGGGTCTTGGTCTTCGTGATTTATAACTAACCTCTCCAAGTACTCTTACTGTCCTCTAATGTTTCTCATATTTAAGATGTTATATCAGGGTAGTTCTTTCTCTGGTGATTCTTCTTGATTGGTTAAGGAGTTCTGGGGCAAGATATTTATACTAAGCCTGATTATATACACCTTTATACTAAAGCTATGTTCTTTATTACTATATTAACACTGGTTATACTGTTCTAGTTTACTCTTCTGCACCTTTGATTAATTTGCTAGCACGATACAATCACTATTTTTCAGACAACTTGTTCTTTATGTATGGTTGCGTTACTTGTAAATATTATCTTTACCCGAGGTCCGTTTATGCATATTAAACTTTGGTGGTCTATTCACTGTGGCTAAGGTTATCTCTAACCCGTGATGGTTTAGTTAACTTAAACTATGGCTAGCTACTTCTCAGAGATCACAAGAGTTAAAACATAATAGAACTTGGGTTCTAATCCAAAACTGAGAGATCTCGCTGTGATGTATTTATGTCTTCGCTTACAAAGTATTTTTCTCATATTGTCATCTCACTTTGACAGTTCTACTTTCAAATCTTATGATTAGTGTTCTTTTCATCTTTTGCCCTGCTCCATACTATCTTTCACAGGTTCATCTATTTTATGGGGAAACTTTGAGGTGAAAATCGTGGTCCATCTCTACTGTCGCGATATATATCAAGGGTTGGGAAGGTGGGGATCGATTCTGACGCCTTCATTGTGGTGATCTTATTAGCTACCCATGATGTGGTTGCGTGTTCTGTTCATCTATAAATTTGGGACTCCCATGTTTACTAGTTTCAGCTCCCCCACTAATATATTTCCACTAGGTACTAACTGAGTTATCTCATTTTTCAATTTTACTCTTAATTCACTACCCGACTGTCGATTATACTACCTTTTATCATGAACGTTTTCTAGAATTATGCTCTCTTCATCATGTTCCTTTTATACTCTTTTCTACTAGTTTCTGTTGCTTAACCCTATTAAGTTATTATTCTTTCTCCAATTCATACTATACTTTATATGTTATTCCTCCCTACGAAGTCTACACCGCTACTTAGATTTTCTTCTCATCTTAGTCTTTTGAACTCCTTATATCTTTATCTCAGTGAGAACGTTATCAACTTTAATTACCTAGGACATCTCCACTATATTTTCTTGGTTTTGATGCTATTATCTTCTAGTTCTTGTTTCTCAATACAATGAGACTCATAAAAGTTTACTCCCTTAAGAATTCCCAATTCAATAATGGCCTCCAGGTTTGGGCTTGACTTATTGTGACTCTGAGTTGTTCTATCTCATGTTTCTTATATGTACTCCTTTGAACTTCTTTTGTTTCATCTACCCGTTTCTCGACCCGTTTATCATGTCAAATACACGCATTTGTTGGTTATTCTCCTTATTGGGCTGTGAGTATAGGGGTGAATACTTGCTTCATTTAGGATCTGAAAAATACATGTTTCTGATTGGGTGCATGTACATCTACTTGGGTCATGACTACTGAATATAAGAGTTATCGCTCATACCATTGGAATCAGCATCGACTACTACAAGTATTAAAGTTTTCATAACTCCGATCAACTATGATGAGGTTTCCATTTACATTACTATCTCAAGCCATATTATCCATTGTTACTACATATATTTTACTTCCTTATTGCTTCCCGTAGCTTCCTTTATTATTTATTTCCATAACTTATTCTTCAGTTCCATATTATGCTTCCAAGGCTAGTGATGGCTTACTCCAATTGACTACTTCCTAGGTTTCTACTATTTTCTCTTGCTATAGGCTACAGCTACACCGTATAATCTTACTATTCATGTTAGTATTCTTTGCTAACTTCCAATTGTCTCTCATCTCATAAATCTGTCTTTTTAAACTTTCAAGAATTTTTATTAACATTGTACCAGTCTAAGGATTTCCGCAGGTATTTCTAACTTAACCACTTTACTTAAGTCAGATTCTTTCTTTTCAATATCTTAAATCCTTTTTAGTTCTTCCATGGGTGGCCTTTCATTCTGTGTTTTTTTTATTTCTAGCTTAGGTTAAATCTTCATCGAATTTCCTTACAGTTATCTTTATCTCGGCTAGTATAGGGTGGAGTAGGAATCTACGTCTCATTGGGTGTCGGCGTCATTGTTTCTAAAATTTTATGCCATGGTAGAGTCTATTACTCATGTAAGATAGGTATGAGATAGACTCTGTCAGGGCCACTTCTTTGACTGGTATAGCTGAGAGATGAAGATCTTGATAAGTCAGATCTCATCGTATATCGATTTCTTTGGTTAAGGTAACTAATCGGTTATTTTTACGTCTTTCATTTCACTTGATCACTGATCTGGGTTTGGGTATCTAGAACTTCTACATCTTTTGTGATAGCTTGGTTTTTACTGGAAACTCCATTGACTAATCTTTATCTTTACTTCTTTTTTTCTGACTATTTTCGCTATTCGGGGGAAACTTTGCTATCTATAAAAGATACTAATGGCTATTGGGTCTACCTGAAGAAGCTTTCTAATGAGAAATGGAATTTTAGTTGAGAAGAAGGAATCTTACTTAGGTTCACTCAATATTTTACTCTTGTTCAAACTTGATCTATTCTACTTAGTACTAAGGTTTTGTACCTTCTCACTTATATGTTTCTATATCGTTACCTCTATGATAATGATTGCTTAAACATCTATGTCTTTATCTTTTTCCTTTCTTTCTACTTTTTTCTTTCTCTTTCAACTTCTCTAGGTGGGTATCCTTATGATTTTACTATCTCATTATGTCTCTTTATTTTTCCTATCTCTGGCTGCTTAAACAACTATGCATATCTCCTCATTTCTTATAGCTTTCTCTTCCCACTCTCTAGGGTAACTTTTCTTAGTACTGAATTTTCTGGTTCACAACTACTAATAATTTAGGATGATTACGAAAGGCACTTCAAAGAATATAATTATTTCTAAGGAAATATACTTGAATAACTCAAGAACTCTTACTAACCTGTCTATAGAACTTTGAGCTCGTACTCGAGGATCGGATACTGGAGAGGTAGGGTACCCTGGACATACTACATATACAAGACCCCAGCACTCTGCCCACTGCAGTCACTGACTCCATAGACCATGCTCTGATACAATCTTTGTAACATTCTAGTTCTGGGAGATATTACCGACAGGGAATAGGCTGTACTATTCCCATGAGCCTCTAATTTCTGACATAAGTTATTCTTAACTTACATATAACTCATGCATGGGACCATTGCCCTAACTGTTTTTAATACATATTACAACTCTAACAATGCAATAAATAAGAAATCTTTACTATATAAGATATATATGATACATGTCACTTCTTGATTCTAACTGAACTGGACTTTGTTTCTAACTTGCCCTGATGGACTAAACCCTCTAGTGACTGCTATCAATATCCGTCTCCTCGAGCTCGTCCTTCGGAACTACCTGCAAAAAAAAAAAAAAAAAAAACTAGCAGTGGGGGGTTTGACAGTTGTGCGATCGGAGTGAGTGGACTTTTTAAAATGAAAACTGAAATACTGTTATGAAAGTGTTTGGTTTAAAACTAAAGTTCAAAAATAGCTTATATGAAAAACTCTTTTCTGGTCTGAAAACTCTGGACACTTTTATGATAATCTTGTCTGAAATTTCTTTTGTAAAACTTATCTTTTCTGAAAGCCTCTTTTATAAACTGAAAACAACTTCTCCATTTCTGGAAAACTTTTCTAAAACCTGCTTATCTGAAAATCTCTTATGAACTGTTTCTCTGAAAAACATTATATCTAGAAAACCTTTCTCTGGAACCTTTTCTGAAATATGTATATGAAAACTGTATCTAAAAACTGGTCTCAGTCTCTGAAAACCTCATGTATGGGGGCGTTACGTATCGCCATCTCCCCATACACCTAACTAGAGCCAGGAATGCAAATCCATGACTTTGGGCATTACGTATCACCGTCCCCCAAATCATGCCACTTATGTCCCTGAAACTAGTGGTCTTGGGGCGTTACATATTGTCGTCCCCCAAGCCACTGAACTAGAACCAGGTGCGGATCTATGCTACCCTCCAAGCCCTGAAACTAGGATCTAAGGGCATCTGTCATCCCTAGTCCTGAACTAGGATTTTGGGCGTTACGTATCATCGTACCCCCAGTCCTCTATATGTGCACATGTATTGTCCGTCAATTCCAAATCTGAATCAAGTTACATACTAAGGTGGGGTTTCCCTCATGCCTCAAAAAACATATAAAGTCATGTTATATATTTCAAAACTATATAAAACATTATGTTTAATATGAATCTGAAATCAAATATGGCTAACGCCTTATGTGGTTAAAAAAGTAAGTCTCAATTCATAAAGAATAAATAAATAAAATAAACTTGAAAAGAGAAGCGTCCAGTCACTGATTTAGAGTCTGGCTGGCACTGATTACTCTGCCGAAGAAAATTATGGTTCCTGCGATGATCTACATTTGATAAACTAGATTAGAAATTGAATAAAAAACATACTACATAATTAGGCTAAATTTATTTATTTATGTAATTTATTTATTAACGTGCTAAGGTGAAACCTGACTGTTTTAAAACTGATTTGGGGAAGTTTTGGTCTTCGTGTCGCGACACAGAACCTCGCGCGTCGCGATGCGACCAATTTCAGAAACGTAATTAAAATCTTTAACGCGCGTCGCGACGCGAACAATTACGCGTCGCGACGTGGGACAGTTTTCCAGGATTCTTCACTTGCTTTCTCAATTCAATCTTACCTATATTCATTACCAATGCTTTTATACAAAATCCAATACACAATCCATCTTATTACACTTTAATTTCACATATTCTATATCAAATTATCATCCTCAAATAATTATTTCATCTCATTATCCATGTTTCTAATTAACCTTCAAAACTTCCATAATTTGGGTATTTAACTCAACAATCACTTCCTTTACTTATTAATTACCAATATGCAACCCTTATCATGCCAACATCTCTATTCTATCATCATGCTTTCAAAATCCAACAAACCAAGTTTTGGGTCAAGATTCCCTTACCTTAACTTGCTTGATTCTTTCTCAATTTTCTTCTCTCTTCTTTTTCTTCTTCTCATTCTTCTTTTTCTTCTCTTCTTCTTCTTCTTCGGCTTTTTCGGGGGCTTCTGCTTCTTCGGCTTCTTATTATTCTTCTCATTTTTCTTTTTCGTCGTCTTCTTCTTCGGATTCTCTTCGTTTTCTTCTTCTTCTCTTCGTCTTCTTCTTCTGCTTCTTCTTCTTCTTCTTCTTCTTCATTCTCTTCTTCTTCTTCGTCTTCGTCTTTCTTTTCTTCTTCTTCTCTTCTTTTTCTTCTTCTTCTTCTTCTCTTCTTCTTCTTCTTCTTCTTCTTATTATTATTATTATTATTATTATTATTATTATATTCTTATTATTATTATTATTATTATTATTATTATTATTCTATATTCTTATTATATTATTATTATATTATTATTAGAGTCTTCTTCTTCTTATTCTTCTTCTTCTTCTTCATCTTATTATTATTATTATTATTAGTATTATTATTATTATTATTATTATTATTATTCTTCTTCTTCTTCTTCTTCTTCTTCTTCTTCTTCTTTTTTCTTAAATCAAGAATCATCACAAATATGCAACCCTTATCATGCCAACATCTCTATTTTATCATCATGCTTTCAAAATCCAACAAACCAAGTTTTGGGCCAAGATTCCCTTGCCTTAACTTGCTTGATTCTTTCTCAATTTTTTTCTTCTTCTTCTTCTTCTTCTTCTTCTTCTTCTTCTTCTTCTTCTTCTTCTTCTTCTTCTTCTTCTTCTTCTTCTTCTCCTCCTCCTCCTCCTCCTCATTCTTCTCCTATTAACTTGCTAGATTCTTTCTCAATTCCTCATTCTCATTCTCTTTCTCATTCTCCTTCTTCTATTTCTCCTTCTCATCTTCCTTCTCCTTCTCATTCTTCTCCTTCTCCATCATTTGAATTATCTCCTTCAACTTTACTCCTGATTTATTTCTGACTGTTGGTCATACTATCTTTTTATTGAGAATTCACTTTAAGGCTCATGCTTCCTTAAAATCACACCATGCTCTCTTTATTATTTTTCCTTACGAAGTTTTTCTCTGTTACTTAGATTTCTTCCTTATCTCAGTTTCTTGAACCTCCTTTGTCATTCCTTCTCTCGAAGCTCTATATTTTATGACAAGTCATGATATCGCTACTGAACTTTGGTTTGGATGTTTCTCTCTTACTAAATTTTTCCCTCTCTAGTACGGTGGGAAGCTCTGTATAAGTAGTATACTTTACTTCTGAGGGTCGTTATATGCATTGTTTACTCAGGTTCCTTACTTTTTCGAGCTTTTACTTCCTTAAAGTCTTTCAGTTCTATGATAGGGAAGGTTATCACTTCTAGATTGTGCTAGACTTATTATGAATTCAAACTATTCTATCTTATAAGAAATATTACTATCTTATGATTCTAATCTAGGTCATGTCGAACTTCGTGGTTCGGCTATCTTGCTATTTCGTGACTTGTCTATTCTGTCAGTTGCTCTTCTTTACTTATTCAAATCCTTAATGGGCTCTAAGTTGGGGGGTAAATACATGATTTCTATAAAGATCTGAGAATACATATTACTGTTGATTATTTAAGCTCAGTGATGGTCTGGTTAGGTGTCTATATACTTACTAGAGTATGGGCTACTGGAAAGAAGAATAATCATTTATTCTATTAGGATCTGCATCGACTTCTCTAAATCCTAGGGTTCCACAACTTTTATCAATCATTCTGAGATCTCCATTTTCATTACTGCCTTCAAGCTACGTTATATATGTTACTGTATGTACTGAACTCCTTTGTTACTTTCTGCATCATTCTATATTATTCACTTCCATACCCTATCTCTTGGCTTTAGGTTGTTCTGCCGAGGCTTGTGATAGTTCATTCTTATTGGCTATCTTCTATAACTTTACTTTTTCTATGGGCTACAACTATGACATTTAATTTTACTGTCCGTACTGGTACTTTCATTGACTGTTGAGTGTCTCCAATCTAATGAGCATGTTTCTTACGTCCGTATGGGTTTTTACTACGTTTGATCTATTTCGTGGACCTCTACTAGTACTGCAAGCCTCGTGTTGGCTTGTCTAGATTCTTGAATTATGATGGGTTCTCTTCTTTCTAACTTCGAAAACTTCCTTAAGTGTTTTTTGGATGATCTATCTCTCAGTATTTTATATCTCTGTCTTATGATATATCATCGTCCGGCTTCCTTACGCTCATTTTTATCTACACTAGTTAAGGATGGGACAAGAATTTTTGCCTCTTAACGAACATCGATGTCCTTATTTTGGTATTCTATGTTCTGGTAGAGTCTATTAGTCATGTAAGATATGTATGAGATACACTCCGTCAGGACAGTTTCATTAACTGGTAATAGTGAAGGGTTATGGTCTAAGTAAGTCATAGCTTTATCTATATCGGATCCCTTGGTTAAGATAACTACTCATTTTTCCTTACGACATTCACTTTTTTTGCTTTTGATCCTCGGTTTGTGTGTCTAAAATCTCTACGTTTTTTTGCTACCTCAAGTCTATTGGAAACTTCCACAACTAAATTAGATTTCTTGCTTCTTTTATCTTTCTGACTATCCTTCGTTATTCGGGAAACTTGCTACATATACAAGGTACTCAAAGGCTATTGGATCTATTTGGAAGAATTTTCTGAGGAGAGAATGAATCTTACTCAGGTCTACCTGAAATTTTATTCTTACTCGGGATTATTATATTCTCCTTACTATTATCAACTCTGACATTTTCTTTATTATCTAATTTTGTATCTCCACCTCTTATTGCCTCCGGTCGCTTTAATCATTAGTACATCATCCCTTACTTTTCTTATAGCTTTCTTTTTTTAATCCATTGTGTGAATATTCTTAGGACTTTACTATTTACTCTCATAACTTGCCCTATGTAGGACACAGAAATTGGCGACGCTGTCCCAGGCTCGCGGCCCGGTTGGGAGTACAGAGTATCCCACGGGGGACTGCACCGGTGAAATAAAAATGGAGTCGCCACCCGGTGTGAACCAGGAAAATGATTTAAGGCCGCACTCACCCCTCGCAAGGGAAGACCTCAAACCGTTGAGTTCGGAATGGTCCCTTACTTATGCCACTTGTCATGAAATGATTTGTGCAATAACTTAACCGAATCTACGCAACATATGCTCAAGAGTAACTTAAATCTAGTTCGCATTCACCAAAGTAAATCATATGTCTAAGTTTGCATGCTTTAAAAGTAAGTCATTATAACGACAAGCATACAACATCACACAATGATCATGTTGAATTATCAAACACGAAAAATAAATAACATCCTAAACATAAACGTAAATTAAATTAATATTGCAAAAGAAAAATAATTAAATCATGCATAAAGAAATATCATAATCATGCTTAAAAATAAATAACTTATTAGACTAAATCATGCTTGAACACAAGGTTGGATGAAACGAAATATGTGTGTCTCTCAAGTGGTACATGGCATTGTATCCCTAGTGCAAACCTCAATACCGTCCATTCAGATTCGGCTACGGAATTTACGTCCGGGTTTCCATCCGATATACCGCAAGAGAGAACACATTTTTCGTTCATCCAGAAATCACATCATGCACCAATCCACAATACTCATGCGAAATAAAGTAATAAAATAAATAAAAAATAAAGGATAATAAATAAAGGGGTGCCCTCAGGTCTAACCTCTTAAGTCATCTCTCGGAAGTGCGGTACGTGGTCGTCGGAAGGGTAGATGCTCCGCAACTCATCTGGTTCACTGGTTCAACATTTTCCTTCGATGTTTCACTGTTTGGCCTGTTGTTTTTACTTCATTTTACGGTGTTTCTGGTCACGGTTTAGACTTACTATTTTGCGATAATTGGGGACTGTATTAGGTTACGGTTTGCGAGTTTTACGGGGTAATTTGTGGATCAACCTCCAAACTCCAAGCTTCGTCATGGTAATTACAAGCTCATGGGTAGACTTCCATATCACCTTCGCATGTCTCTCGGAGTGCTAGCTCTTGATGTTTTTGCCATAAAAACACCACACTTTTGCTTCCCTTGCTCACGGTTTTGCCCAGAAAGCCAGTGAAGAAAATGTCTCTAGGCCGAGAGAGAGGATGAAGAAATGGCTCGAAATTCGTGAACCAAGAGAGAGAAAAGAAAATGTGTAATTTTTTTTATTAATTCCAAAATCAATTAACATATACAATTTTTCAATTTTCTAAAACTCAAAGCAATAAAGTTTTGCCAACCACCACCATCAACTCACATCACTCAATCAATCAATTATCACATCACTCAAAGTGACATGATTTGACGTTTTATGTGACTGATGATTTGATGCTTGATTTGACTTACGTGCCGCACTCGAATTCGAAATGTGAATGCGCTCGCAAACAATCTCGGGCTCGGGTTCGCTAATTCCAAATTAACGAATTTTTCGCTATGAGCAAGGTTGAGCATGAAAATTTTAGGGCTTAAAATTGGGTAAAATGAATTTGAGCATGATTTAATGAAATTGGATGATTTAGTATGCTTAAATGTTGTTGAATTGAGGATTGATTGGATCAATTTGATGAAAAATTATTTGGAACATTTTTCCCCAATTTTGATGTGTTGGCCGAATGGGTGATGAACCCTAATGTCTTGGTATATTGATTTTTTGATTCATTGGATGAGTTGGAATCAATTGGAAATGTTGATTTAATGTCAATTTGGATTTCATTGGATTGAATTCGGAATTGACATAAAATTACCCTTCATTGCCGAGAGTTAAGAGCATGAAAATGGGTTTGGTTTTTGATAAAATGTGTTGGACATGTTTTGTTGTTGATAAGCATGATTAATTAGGCTAATTTGGTTTTTTGGAAATATTGATTTGGTAATTAGTTAGCTATACACTTTAGTTTATTAAATATGGAATTGGGAATTTTTGTGTTTAATTAATGGGCTTAAATTGGATTTGGGCTTTAAATGTTGTAAATGGCTAATTGGGCTTGGTTTTACTAAGTTGGTTTAGGCTAAATTGGTTGGATCCAATTGGGCCCAAAACTGCTTCCATAAAGCCCAAATGCGACTAATGGACCTTTAAAGTTTAATTGGGCATAATGGGCCTAAATTGATTTCTAGGCTTATGAGGTTACTCCTTGATTGGACTTTCGTTATCGGTTTGACCCGAGTTGACCAAAAGTCCACGCCTTAAAGAATTAATTAAAAGCCAATTGGACTTTAATTAAATTACGTTGGACGTTAATCGGGCTTTGAGACCTGTAACGATTAAATTTGGAATTTAAATCGTAAAAGGTTTATTAATAAAATGTAATATTTAATTTGGAATTAAATAGCGAATTAGTATTAATACAAATTGAATGGATTTAATTTTGTAGTTTAATTTAATTCGAGAATTCGTACTTTAAGTACTTATTCGCAAAACGAGTTTGACTCGCGCAAAATCAAATCGTTGTTTGAACATTGGATGGTCACTAATTATCAGATTAATTAATTTGATTAGATTTATTGATAACATGCTTATGTGAATACATGGTTGCGATGCATGAATAATGTATATCGGATGGATATTAGATGGGTGGGGCAATTTTAGAAATTGTTGTAATAAATTTGGAATTTATTAATTGGACCTGCGTGTCGAGCCTTATTACCTCCTTACTCTTTGTATTCTCTTCTCACCTATTCCCTCAATGTAAATGAGGTTTCTTTAGAAGTGTAGTGTAACGGGTAGAAGTAAATACTTGTGCTAGCGGGAGAGAGGAAGAGAGATTTGATCTAGGATCATTGTGTAAAGTATCCATCCGCATATCATTATATTTATTATACGCGCTTTATTATGTATTTAGAATGAATGTTAAGGGTGTATTGATGAGACCTTAACAAAGATAATAAATTGGTTGCCAATTTGCACTCGAAAAATCCTCGCAAAATATTAAGCGGTTTTCCTTTCATTGATTGATTCTTACTCAAGATCCAAGACTGGCATTGGTTTGTTGTCCAAAGTCAAGGCCTTTGTCCGTCGAGGATTGTTTGAATCACGAGAGCTTTGTTCCATATCGGTGTCTTGTCCAAGTTGTGGTTTGTTGGCCAAATTCAAGACCACTTCTTGTCCATCGACATTGATTACGAAGCTTTCCATGGTCAATGGGTCACGCTTGACTGGGATCACTAAGTTTGTTGTACCAAAGCCAAGGCTTAGTTGATTCAGAGGAAAAAGGTTAGGTAATATATTAGATATATTGGCATATATAAGATATATGTTTCGGACTTGGATGTCCCCCTACTAGATCTTTGAATTGGATCGGACCCAATTGATCTTAGAGATCTACCTAGTTAATTATCATACAATTTGTTGGCCAAAGTCAAGATTGTGTGATATTTAACGGGATCCTAGCCAGCTAGGAAACATGGTTTCCCGAGTACTCGACTGAGGGTTAGAGGTTCGCCGAAAAATAGTGGGAGGCAAGAATTGAATTTGCAATATTCGTTTAATTACTTGCCATACGCGCTCAAACAAATATCATTCGTCAAATAAATTAAATGTAGTTGGACTAATATTTTAATTGTTGTTTTAATTAACAGTTGGACCGTATTCAAACATTAAATTATAGTTGATTACATAGTTGACTATAATAATCATTATAATAAATAGTTCCTAAATCGTTGATTAAAATAGTTGGACTATTAAAATCAAGATAAAATTGAAAGATTGACATTTAAAATATAATCCTAGGGAAAATGTATTTAAATGGTTTAATTTTAAAATTGAGAATAAAATTTCAGGATGGTCCTGGAAACTAATAAGTTACTTTATTTGATAAAATAACATATTATGCCTAAGCCCGAAGTTAAGAAAATAGTAGAGCATAATCTTTGAAATATTTATGTGATGATAACTTTAGTGCTTAATCCATTAAACTTGTCAAATAGACTCCTTAATTTGTTTATCAGAACTAAGGATTAGATCTTTAAAGTATGATACTGAAATTGAAGGATCTTCATAAATCTATACTTAGATTTTAGAAGTACTAAAATTGCAATAATAACTCTTGGAGAGTTAATGACTATTCTCAAGGAGACAAAGTCAAAATTTGCAATAAAGATAAGTAGCGCTAGTCGCACCTTACTTCGATATTCTAGAAACCCGAGGCTAGGCCAAAGGCTTTTGGAATGTGGAAAAGGGCAAAGGAAAAATCATTATAGTCTTCTGGGAAGATAAATGACATATCCCAAAATGTCTGCCTAAATTGTGGCAAACGGGATCGCGGAAGCGTGACTGCCGTTTGGACAAAGCAGACATGAAGGAACTGAAGACGGGGCAAGGCTCTGACTTCAGATATGATTGTCATAATTATGTTCATAATTAGTATTGAAATTGGATTTTAAATACTTAGTGTGATACATAAATATGTACTGATATTTAGAATCTGTTATGAGCAGGATACTGACTTCAGATTGAGATTTAATCTGCGAATAGCAACGGGACGAAAGTCGCAATTTTAATCGTAGACACCTAAGTTTAGGAACTACCCTCGGGTGTGTACTTAAATTAGGAAACTATTGTAATGTAACTAGTTTGACTAGAAACATTATCTATATATTAGTGTTTAACCCGCTGCGGATTAACCTTTATATTCTAGAACACTAAAGTGTTTCATTATATAAAGATGATATTGAGATAAACACATTAGATGTGAATAACAGAATTTATATTTTGAATATAAATAAAATCTCAAACATATTAAATGACAAACAAATAGCTCAAACTAATTTGATCAGAAGAAACCTTTTGTGGCATTGTTGTCTGGGACACAATTAAACAAGACTCGTATATCCGCATTTTGAAGAGTGGGTACTTGGACATATTTGATTCTATTCAAATAAAGTCTACGAATCTAGTTTATTAGTTTATTGGGCAAAGTTCCTAAAACACTATTTACTTGGTAAAAGTACAAATGCCACCGATCTGTTAGCCCTAATTCATAGTGAAGCAAGTGGGCCCATGTCTAGCTAGGCTAGATATGGATATAAATATTTCGTGACCTTTACGGATGTGGCATCGCGTTATGGTTATGTGTCTCTTTTGAAACACAAATCGGAAACTTTTACAGTTTCGACACGAAACAGACAAACAGATCGGCTAAAGTATTAAACCGTCACGGTAAGACCGTAATGGAAATGCTTAAGCAATAAGTTTCTAATATACTTGAAAGAGTATAGTATTCTTTCAAAGAGGACTCCTCCCGGAACACATCATTTTGATGGTGTGTCCGGTGTCCGAACTAGGTAACCGAATTTTGTTGGACATAATAAGGTTAATCATGAGTCGCTCTGAGCTACCATTTCTTTCAACGGATACGAATAAACAGTGCAGAACTTATTTTGAATAAGGTTCCATAAAAATCTGATTGACAGACTTCATATTAGATATGAACAGGAAAGAAACGGGGTTTCTCATTCCTGAAAATTTGGGAATGCTAGGCATTTATTTGGGTGATACCAAACTAAAACCCAAATCGGATAAGTGCCGATTTTAGGTTATCTTAGGGATACCATAAGTATAGTACTTATACAACTCACTAGAGAACAATTTAATTGTTGCTCGCCATACGGTTTTCCTAAGAGGAATACCGATATGCAGTGGTAAGTGGGAGGATAGTAAAACTCGATGAAAATCAGAGTAATACTATTCTAGGCACCGATTCCTAATGGAACACAAATAGTTCATCAAGGATGAAACTATTACCAATAATCTTCGAATACACAAGAAACGCGTAAGTTGGAGAGAATCAGAAAACAACCTGGGGTATGGGTTTCTGATCTCACCTCATAAAGATGTCTATCGTTTGGGGAATACCAACTGACTACATATGAGGAAGTGATACAAGGTATCGACTCCCTATTATGGCAAACTGCCATGAGTCCGAAATGGATTCCATGTATACCAACTATGTTTAGATACTAGTTGATGTACCGCAAGGCATTGTGCCTATTGGAACTATATAAGTCTTCAAGGAATACATACATGGATGGAAACATACCAACGTATAAAGCTAGGCTTTTCGCGGAAAGGTATCGTTATCAACATTGTGTTGATTTCGATTCAACATTTTACCTGTTGCCATGGTAAATCCATTTGGATAATGCTTGTTAATGTTGTATGTTTCATTTATGAAATATGTCAGCTGAATGGGAAAATCGCTTTCCTTAAAAGGAAACCTTTCGGAGGATGTTGTTGTGATATTTTTATATCGTACCGCAAGTGTACGGTGTCAAGTTTTAGTATAAATCAGTGAAAGAGTGTCGAACCCACAGGGATTGCGTTAACTCGCACTAAGTATTACAATTGATAATCCTAACTTTATTTAGAAAACAATTAATAAAGATTTTATAAATAAATAAATATAAAAATAAAAATAATTATATAGGAGGAACTAATACGATAGAGATTCTAGATCCTGATTTCACCTAGCTGTCACCTATGTATTTGTTATGCCAATTAATCTTTGTTCAGTTATATTGTTTATAAGTCAAGACTCCTAAAATATTCACTCCCTCTCTCGAGCATCAGTGAAAATATCATCAACTACAGACTTCGATATTCTCTATAAAAATCCAATAGTTAACAACTCATTACGATTTGTGATTCTATTTTAACGACTTCAAAGGACTACAGATTCTCTCGAACTCTATAAAATCCTGTTGGACAAAATGACCCATAGCGTCACTATTTGCACAGATCATTGTGTTGTTGTAGCAAATTAACTATGTGACAAGGAAATTGCACTCTCATCATTTGTGATTAGATCACCATAGATATATAAATGAAGAGAGGTCCCTATGATTAGTTCCTGGATTGAGATGATATGAGACAGTATCGGTCCTTGAAGGATTAATCATTAAATATCCCTAGCCGGAGTATTATCGAGACTGGACATCGATAATGCGGAATAGGCTAGTATTGCACTTGTGTGCGTTGTGAGGGCACAACGGCATAGTTCTCATATATATAAGTGTTGGAGACTTATGCAAGTGCGATAGGAGGTCGTGTTTCACCGATGGTACGGGAAACAGCTTCGCTCTGGATAGACCCTTCGGAATCCCATTGGTATTATGACTATGTGTCTATGGGAGGCCGAAATCAAGGTAGGTGTGTATAGTCTTAACCTGAGACTTACATCGCTAATACTTACGATAATCGATAGACTTTGGTCTTGGTGGTACAGGCTTTAACCGGTTCTGCGTACACCGCTTCTAGGTTTATCAGAGAGTCATATTGTATTGGATGTGATGTCAAGACGGAAGTATCACTCCAGTCATAGTGGAGATGATGTCACGCAGGATACGGTATTAGTGCTCTTAAGTGCTGCGCGGCCATCGGGATATTATGACAAGGTCATGTATATCCGATTATAGAGACTAGTTACAGACATCCGACATGTGCTTCGTACGGGGCAGACACTTATCCAGCCCTAGGCCTAGCACGTGACTATCCGATACTGGGCCGATATACACAATACAATTGTATACTACGCTTGATACAGATCTTAATATTCTTATAAGAATATGTCCGGAGAATTGGGAAGACTTTGTGCTTTGCTAGGAGTCGACATTGTCTCGTAAATCGGTAGAACGTAGTACTTGGTACGTACGTGATTCGGATACTCCGACGACCGTATTTACTGCCAACATATCCGGGGATCTCATGGGTCGCTTCCCAAAGATTCACCGATGACGTATGACTCGCACTTATATTAATCTGGGATTAATATGATGAGAGAGAGAATTAATCTGGGATTAATTTCGGAGACACTTTATCTAGGATAAAATATCAATTGAAGAGAGAGAAACATTGATTTGGAATTAATCGAGGAATTAATATATTTGATATATTAAACGAAATTAGATTTCGACGCGGAATTAAAATTATATTTTAATTCGGGCGAGCGAATTAATTTAGAATTAATTCGTTAGCGACGTGAATAGTGATTTCGCTAGGCGTAATTATTTAGTTCTCGTCGCGACGAAAATTCGTTAATTTGGAATTAGCGAAACCGAGCCCGAAAGTGTTTGCGGAAACATTCGTATTTTGAAACGAGTAGGATCCGCAAATCACATCGCGAAGTCTCATTACTTGACACGAATAGATGATGGATGTATCTAGTCACCTTTATGGGATGATACATTGTCTCTATTCTCAATGTAAG